>PVJX010023570.1:0-29103 GCA_004027295.1 Dolichotis patagonum | reverse complement strand
TGTCGTCCTGTCCCCCATCCTGTGTCCCCCCTCCCTCTCCCCCCTGCTTAGCCAGTGGGAGCCAGTGAACTACACATCTTGTGAAAAGATTGGCTATGTTATTTAATATGAGCTCCCCATATGCAAAGATAAGGACAACCATTTGGAAGAAAACAAGAGACAGTATGACAGATAGTGAAGATCTCTGGTTGTCTAGGTTTGACATTTATGCTTTCTTATGTCCTGCTCTGTTCTGTTTTGTTGTGTTTAATTTTACCACCTTTTAAAATAAAATTTTTTTAAAAAGAATATTTTATTGGATAATATATGGTCTATTTTGGAGAATGTCCCATGTGCAGCTGAGAAGAATGTGTATTCTGTTGTGGTTGGGTGGAACACTCTGTAAACATCTACTAAGTCCAATTGCTCACAGGGATGATTCAGTTCTCTTACTTCTTTACTGACTTTTTGTCTAGTTGATCTATCTCTTTGTGACAATGGGCTGTTAAGGTCCCCTGTAATAATTGTGTTCCTGTGTATTTGGTTTTTCATGTCCATTAGTATCTGTCTTATATAGTTGGGTGCTCCTGTGTTTGGTGCATATATAGATATAATTGCTAGTTCTTCCTCTTGAATTTTTCTACTTACAAGCATGTAATGACCTTCTTTGTCTCTTTTAATCATTTTAGGTTTGAAGTTCACCTTGTCTGCAAATAGAAAAGTTACACCTGCTTTTTTCTGGGTTCCTGTTGCATGGAATACTGTTTTCCATCCTTTGACTTTTAATTTATGAGTTTCCCTTTGGGTCAGATGTGTTTCTTCTGTACAGCATATTGTGGGATCATGTTTCTTGATCCATTCTGTCAACCTATTTCTTTTGATAGGTGAATTGAGGCCATTTACATTAATGGATATCAATGATATGTACTGGCTTGACTTTGGCATGTTATGTTCTAGTTGTTTGCATACTCATTTTCCCCCTTGTTTAATTGCTTGCCCCACTTGGTAGTTTCATTCTTTGTTCTGGGGATTGTGGTCATTTTTATCTCTGTCTAATGTGTCTTTCAATAATCTTTCTAGGGTTGGTTTGGTGGACATGAATTTCTTCAGTTGTTCTTTTTCATGGAAGTATCTTGTTTCTCCATTAAATTTGAATGAAAGTTTTGCTGTTTACATCAGTCTGGGTTGAAAATTATTTTATATCAGGGCTCAAAATATCTCACTCCAAGTTCATCTTGACTTGAGGGTTTGTGCTGAGAAGTTTGCTGTGATTCTAATGGGCTTTCCTTGATAGGTAAGTTGTGTCTTTTCTCTAACAGCTTTTAGTAATCTGTTCTTATGTTGTATGTCTGAGATCTTAATTATTATGTGTCTGGGTGTAGACTTATGTTGGTTGTGACTGTTTCATGTTCTATATGCCTCACTTATCTGCATATCAGATTTTTTCCCCATGTTTGCAAAATTTTCTCCTATTACTTCTCTGAGTATTTTAGTTATGTAATTTGCATTGACTCCAGCGCCTTCACTAATACCTATTAATCCTATATTTTTGCTCTTGGCATCATCTTTAATTTTCTGGATTGTTATTTCATGCTGCTTTGTTATTTTTATAAGTTCTATCCTTTCATGATCACTAATTGCAATCCTGTCCTCAAGGTCCTAAATCCTATCCTCAGCTTCATTTAAATGGTTTTGAACGCTTTGAATAAATTTTTTTGTTTCTTGGATGTCTCTTTTAGTTTGTTTCATGAATTCTGCTTGTTTTCTATATTTTCATTCAAGGTTTCAATCAGTTTCCCATGCTTCTGTACTTTTTTTCTATTTCTTCTTTAGCTGCACTCAGCAACTCCTTTACTAAGGTTGTTATTTCTATCTTTACATGGGAAAGTACTTCTAATTTGATTTCCTTTATGGCATCATCAAATTGTTTTTTTTTTATTCCATTTGCTCTCTTTTCAGAGATTTCCTGTGTGTTTCTTTTGGTGTCCTCTATTTCAATGTCTCCTGTACTAGCTCCTGGTGGACTAAATGTTTGAGATTGCATTTTGCTTTTTCATTTTGCCATTTTCCTTTTTTTGAGTTAGTGTTTGGTCCTTGAGACCCACTAGTGTCAACTGTTGGTAGTGTGTATCTTGGGGTACTAATGTAAGGTTGATGTTTGCCCAATTGCTGGGTCCCAAAATGAATAGGTGAGCCAGTCACCTGACTTCCTGCTGCAGGGTCTGTTGTTCTTCCTATATTCTTCCTGGGCTGACAAGCCTAGTAGTATTGATGTAGGTCAAATTTTAGTTCCTGGTATTACTTTATCTTCAAGTTATTCCAGGTCATCCAATCTCCCTGTGTATAGTGTTTGTGTTTGCTGAGGCCCTACTGTCCCTATTGTGAGCCCGTGTGTCTCATAAGCCCTTTTGATTTTTCCAAGTTGGGGGAGTCCTTATTGGCACACCCCTCACCCTGCCTAATGTTTTCTATGTGCAGGAAGGTGTCACCCACACTCTTGACAGATTCACCAAGGTCTTACGGTTAGTTGGAGGGAGCTTTACTACTGGCTCTATTTACCCACTGTACAGCTCTATTTTAGGGGCATACTCACCACACTGACTGGAGCCTGCTGAGATCCTCTGTTTGGGTGAGGCAGTTACTGAATCTCCCTTCAAGCTAGCACATTTAATCCTCTATAGTCCAAGTTTCTGGAAGAAAGGGTGGGAGCTGAAGATCAACATCAGTATTAGGTCCAGGAGGTAGGGAGTGTCCCCAAGGGGCCAGCAGGTGTCCTGGGTCTGGGCATCTGTTGGGCACAGGCCAATGTCCCAGGGCAGCTTGGTGTTTCACAGTGCTGGCTGGAGTCTCAACTATTTCTGGGTTTTGAGCAATGTTTCAAACCTTCCTCCGTGCACTGGGAATCACTTGGCCCACTTTTGGCTCCCAGGGCAGACTGCTGGCAATTGCTTGTTGCTTGGAGTTCACTGGGCGTGGCCCAGTTAGGCCTGAAGGGACTCCGTGTGTCCTCTGGTGATTTCAGATTCAGGGCATGGTGTTACCACCTGGGAGTGAAGTTCCAGGGTTTGCTGGTGCACTGGGATTCAGCCCGATCATATGGTCAGGGCCCAGCACTGGATTCCAGGTCCTGCTTGCTGCTTGGAGTTCGCTGGGCATGGCCTGGTTCTGTTATTTGGTATTGAAGTCTTGTAATGCTTTCATTCTTTTTAATGATTTAATACTATTTTGTTATATTTGATATTATTGTGTGTGAAACTATGCTCAACTATGTTGAAGAAAAGAGACATTATGGTAGCTACTGTTGATGTCTGGTTTTCTTGTTGTGAAGAGCTGTGTTGTTTGCACTGTCCTGTTATGTTCTCTTTTGTTTTATTCTCTTTAAAATAAAAAACAATTATAAAAAGCACTTTCTTTGAAAACAAAAAATAAATTATTTCATTGGCTTTAGGAAGAAAGTCACTGAAGGTAAAAATGTAATATGATAATATACAGAAATGCAAAGTTCTAAAATTAAGAAATATATAAACACATTGTGTGGCATAATGAGAATATTGGAGGTAAAATAGTATTGATATCTGTGAGGTTGAAAAATTGTGAGATGCTGCATGTGATCACACACTATTAATGGAAATCTTTTAACAAATGATTTCAATGAGAGAGATCTGTCATATGAGACAAAAGAGCCCAGGAATTCTAAGTCTAGAGCTAAAGCCAAATCAAAGTATACAGGCTAAGATTTATGAAATGCCATGTGTACAAAACATTGTACAAAATATTTTATTCCCATAGCAGAACTGAGAGGTAGATGTTACTAATTACTAATCTAAATTTTCAGATAAGTAAACTGATATCCCATGAGCTTCAGTAGAGGAACCAAAACCTGTTGTTTTGGGTACTGAGACATAAGATACAGCATGGTGTTTAAAAGCAAGGATGTGACAGTTCAAATGCCCAATTTCATAGTGCAGTGTCTTAGCTATTTATATTCTCTCCCTACCTCAGTTCATTCATCTAAAAATTAGAGATAACAGTTTTTCACTCATGGGATTTTGTGAGAAATAAATTAATGTCAGTAAAACACTTAGAACACTAATACTGCTAAGGCTTCAAAATGTGAGCAGCATATTATACACATTAGCTATAATTATTATGGCCTGTTGTCCTGAAGATAAATAATAGGAAAAAGAATGTTTCTCTAGGAAGACAGAATAGCTACGACATAAACTATAGGAGTAATGAAGAGTGATTCAGAAACTTAAAAAAATGCTAGAAAATTGAGATGGACCAAAACCAGAACAATATTGAAAAAAGAACAGAGGTAGTCATAGTGCAAAACACCAGCAGTAGGAATAGCTTTCTGCAAGAGAGAGTCAGAGGAACTCTAAGCCAGATAGTGCATCCACAAAAAGCAAGCATGGGCCCAGAACCAGAACATAGCTGCTCAGAGCATAGCTGCCCAGAACCAGAACATAGCTGCTTGGCACTCAAGCAGCCAAGCCAGGTCAGGACTGTGCCTGTTCAGGATGTAGACAAGAGAAGAGATGTCAGAGACTCTGGTGAGCAGTCAACATACAAAGCTAAACTCTAAGAAAATGAACTTCTCTGTCTGCCCTGGACTCCTGGTTTCGGCACAAGGGCCTAACAGAAAAGAAAAGTAGAATAGGAGAAAGCCCAGGTTGCCTAAACAGACCTGCAGACAACAAAGCCAACCAAAGCTTTCCCTGCCAAAAAGAAAGTAACTAAATTTATCTACTGCCCAATTAAATTGCCCTTAAGTTTACAAGTGGAAGAGTCCCCCACAGACCAGGAAATCCAACCAAAGTCAAAAGTACATGTGAAAACCGAATGTCAGGGATAATTTTCAAAGAAAATATCATTAACTTCAAACTGGCAACAGAAGTTAATAGAAAACCTATATAGAAAAAATTTGAGAAAGTTGTCAACTAAGCACTAGGCTTACTTGGTTTTATAAGGAAATAACAGGCTGAAAGAACAAACAATTTAAATGTTATTTAAATACCCCACTGCATAAAGCAAAGAAATTTCTCATATTCTTATTACAAACTAAGCAACACTGATATAAATCCAACAAAGATTACACGAAAAAAGAAAACTGGAGATCAATGTCATGTATGAGTTAGTAATGAAAAATTCAAAATGAAATATTAGCATATGGAATTGAGCAGGACAATTCCCCAGTACTACCTGGATATTTATAAACTGGAAATGGAAAATCTATTAAAAATAACTTCTCATATTAACACATGTAATACTTCCTAAATGCTAGCTCAAAGTGTGATGGATGGATGAATGAGTGGATAGGTGGATAGGTGGATGGATGGATGGATGGATGGATAAATTAATTTAACTCTCAATCAAACTTTATGAGATAAGTGCTACTATTATCACAATTAACAAAGAAAATAACAGAGTAGGGAGCTTATGTAACTTCACCAAAGTGACATAATTAAAGAGCAGCAGAGTTGAGATTTGAACATAGGCAAGATGGCTCAAAGCCTATGTTCTTCAAAGTGCCATAGTGCCTATTATCAAAATGAATAAGGAAAAATGTTTCATTATCATCTGCACAGACGCTGAAAAGACATTTGATAAAATTCTTCCTCCATCAAGAAGTTTTTCAATTACTTTTTATTATAATAAAATATGCATAATATAAATTTTACTATTTTAATCATTTTCAAGTCTGCAATTCAATGCACCAATCACTATCATCCATGTCCAGCACTTTCATCAAGGATTTTTTAAGACATGATCAAATATGCATATCTCATTCATAATAGAGGACACTAAAAGCATTACCATTAAAATTGGAAACAAAGCAAAGGTACCACAAATCTTTACTAATGCTTTGGAAGAACTGGTAACACAAAAACATACAAGAGAGTTAAAGACATAATAATTGCAAAAGGTCAGTATTATCATTATCTGAAGTTGGTTTCAGTGAAACATAAAATACCAACTGAGAAACACTCAGAAATAACAATACAGTGCGATAATGTGACCATATGGAGTTAATGTATACAAATAATTATCACATTTACAAACAATAACCAATGAGGAGAAATGGAAGAAAATATTTCAATTTATGTTAGCCATGTGTGTATGCAAATTATCTAAGAACAAACATAAAAAGAATGCAATAAGAGACTTTCAAATGTCAGTGGAAAATGCAAAAGAAGAAAGTCAAGCACAGAATGGAAAGCACTGCCTGGTCTCAGCCATACAAGAAATCTAAAAGAGTTGATTTTACAGAAGTTGAGAGTAGTGTAGTGGGTCCTATAGGCCAAGGAGACAGGTAGGGAGGCAAGTGGCTGAGAGGTTGGTTCATGGATACATCACAGTTAGGAGGGATAAATTCTGCTGTGCTATGTCAAAGCACAGAGAATATGGTTAACAATAATGCACTTCTATCTCAAAATAGTTAGAAGAGAGAATTTTGAGATCACTCAATACAAATAAATGCTAAAAGGTTAAGGTATATGAATGTTAATAACCCTGAGTTGACCATTGTCCAATACGGACATGAATCAAAACATCCTATTGGGCTGGGGATTTAGCTCAGCGGCATAAGCGCCTGCCTTGCAAGTGCGTGGTCATGAGTTTGATCCCCGGCACTGATAAAAAAAATCCTATCATCCCTCATATATATTTACAAATATTATATGCCAAAAACTAAAATTAATTTTTAAAGAGAAAAATTGAAATATAAATCATGTTCTATGATTAGTACTTTTAAATGTCTCTCTAAGCAATGTGGTCTTTCTTATTAAGAGCAATAACAGAAATTTTGTTTGCAACTCACAAGCTGATACTAAAGTTCCAGTTTGCAAAAAATGAAACAATATTATATACTTTAAGGCTCATAAAATAGATATAAATAAAGAAAATGTTAGCACTGTCAAACAGCAAAATATAGAGAAAAAATAATTTAAAAGATTAATGGGACACAATTGAAGTAAACAAACTACATTTAGAAATTTCTGTTAGGTACAGGTGATAGCTTACTCCAATGGAGAAGACGTATAGGTTGTTGTAAATTGTAATTAGACAATCAAACAGCCATCTAAATACTAAAATAAAGTTTGATTTATATGTGACATCTTATACTAAGATAAATCATAACTTGGAAAAGCTTAAATAAAACAGAATATGCAGCATGAATATAGAGTATGAATAAAGGATGTTACACATGAAAACTTGAGATAGAAGAAACAATGGTGGTTGACTATAATCTGAAAGCAGCAGTTCACACTCTTGGAGGAAAGGTGACATTTCCAAATAGGAAAATTCTGAAGCCATAAAAAGGACACTGGAAAAAAATCTATGACCTTTGATTAGCAAAAAGCACCATATGCAAAACCAAAAGATAAATATCAACTTGGAAAACTATAATTCATACCATAAAGTACTGTATAAATTTCCCTAATATATAAAAGTTCCTATAAAACAAGAAGAAAAACGGCAATGAGCTAAGAGAAAAATAAGAAATAATATGAACAGAGGTCATAGAAAAAAATACAAAGCATAAAGGTTCAACTTCACTTACAATGAAAAAAGTAGAGCAAAATTAGGCTAAAAATATACAATAACTCTTTTCAGATTTGACATTCTGATTTTGGTAGCATGCGCTGATGAATTGATGAAAAGAAAGATATTCTTATTACCTGCTACTGAGAATATGAACTAATAAACATTCACAGAGCTAACCTGGCAATATCTATTAAAATCACGAATTTTCACGCCTGCTGAACCAACATTATGACATTGGAGGATTTATCCTACAGACATTTTTGTATGCTTCTTTATTGTGGCGTTATTTATGACTACAAAAGTTTGGAAGTACTTGAAATGTTGAAAGAGGCATGGATTAGATAAATTAAGCCACATTCATAAAATACAGTATTTTACAGTGGTAGAATAAATGTGGCAGTCTTTCAGGTAATGATTGTGAAAAATTATCACTGCAGTATACAATGTTAAATAAGAAAATAATACACTAGCATTTGTAAAGTGAAACAATAAGACGGAAGAAAATATGTGCTATTTACTAGTATAGTCATAAAATAATTCAAGAAGGATACATATGAGAGAGCTAGCAGTTACCTCCGAGAGAGGAATTATGAGTCAGAAGCAGTGGTAAGAGAGGTAAATTATCATAATTTCAGAATCTCAAGCATCAGAAAGAAAATAACTTTGAGAAACAGTAGAATGATATTTTAAAACTCTGAGAGAAAGTAATTAGGGACCTGTAATTTATGCTTAACCATAGTATAAGTTTATGAATAAATTACATTTTCAGACATGCAAAAAATGCAGATGATATTATACATATGTATGAAAAATGCCTTACAAGATTTATTCTAGTCCAAAAAAGGATGTTACACATGAAAACTTGAGATAGAAGAAACAATGGTGGTTGACTATGATCTGAAAGCAGCATTGGAATTCGATGTTTGCAAAATCCTCTCTTAAATCTCTAAAAGGAACCCCTGGAGTGAGTAATAGTTACAAAAACATTTCTCTGCAAGTGTTATTTTAGTTAATATCTTAGAATTATTGGCAACACCAAAAATAAAGAACACAATCATACAAATCTAAATTATGTGAAAGCAATAATATAACAAATCAAGTGATCAGATGGTACAAGTCAAATTCCTCCTCTTTTAGAGTGAAATATTAACATATTTCATGTAAGGTTAGTAAGTCAAGAATACAATATATGCTTATTATTAAACAACAAAAAATGTTTTGTTTCATTTTGTTCTTCAATTTTTGAAGTTCTATTTTTCTCATGCCAGAATGGAGATTGCAACAAAATGCTCTCTGATGATGTCAGGGAGGAGCAATGAGACAAAGAACCAAGGGTTATGGGTCAGGAACATAAAAACTGTTGCTGCACATAGTACATTCAATACCATATATGAATATTCCAACTGCATTATACAACACATCACAGATTAACATACATGATCTTAGCATACTTGAGTTACGGTAGGATCCTATTGGAGGTTAGGTACAGCAGTTCTGCCTCGGCCTCTTGAGTGCTAGGATTGCAGGTGTGCACCGCCGTGCCTGACTGGACATGTTTTTGATTGCATGACTTGTTATGTAATCTAAGACATTTTCTACAATATATTGGAGAGTGTTCTTCATAAGTATAGATGCTTTTCTGCTTCCCACATTGTTACCATAAACCCATGGAACTATAAAAATTTCACAAGTTGAAAGTGCTTTTACTGCACCTAACTTACTTAACTTCCACAAAATGTTATAAGAAGGAATCAATTCAAATTGTTCACCTTTGGAGAGAAAGTCGGCAAAGCAGAAAAGAAAATTTATTTTTCATTTTAAGGTCTTTTATATGGTTTCATTTTTTTACCATATTCAGTTAATTTTAAAGTAACACAATAGACATAAAAAGGGAATGGCAAGAGGGAATAAGTTGTTCAACATTATACATATATGAAGATTCAGAGCCTTATATCAACCCAAATTTCTTCTAAGAGCAAATTCTAGTTCTTAAACTTGAGTATGCATCACAATCCCTGGTTGGCTTGTTAAAACAGATTTCTGATTCCCACACCCAGAGTTTCTGATTCAATAATTTGAGGATTGAGCCTGAAAACTTTCATTTCTAATCACTTACCAAGTCAGATAGTGATGTTGCTGGTCTAGGAATCACACTTAAGAACAACACACTGTACTGTAACCTTCATTTTTTAGGTCAACGATTTGGAAAATATAATTTTTTAATGTGTCATGAGTTTTTACCACAGTGCTTTGGCTAATAATATGGATTTGGTTTTTCTATTTGTACGTCCATAGACACCAGAGAATAGAAGATCTTTTGAATCATCTATATTTTAAGTGATATCCTCACAAGAAAAGAGGGCTATTCTCCTAAATGCCTTTGATTCCCTCATTGATTCTTATGAGGCTCATGTAACTTTCAGGTCCAGGAGTAAGCCTTGACCCAACAGCTAAGAAGAGAATGTCAGGCGGGGCAGGGGAGGATCTCAGGATTAATGTGTGTTCATACAAATTCATTGGTTGACAGGTAGTGATTACCATGTCATGATAGAAATCTCTCTCTGAGTGATCTTTTTTTCTTTCTTTCTTTCTTTTCCTGGGCAATCCTTAAGCACACTAAGTGGTAGGAGCAAGCTTCTATCTAAGGAGTTGATTTGACAATGTAATTTAAATGATGTAAAACCTCGGTGTTATCATCTCAGCCCCACACAAAGCAACAAAAGAAAATATCAGGACCTTAAAGTATGTCTGTCTTAACCCTTATCCTTTCTCTATTTTCCCCTAGGTTTCTCCTTAAATAATGAGTCATTTGGTCACTAATGTTTTGTTACATATCTCATTGCCTTCTTATGAAAAATACTACCCTTTACAACAGCCCACATCGCAAATGTAAATGCTTTTATCTCCAGTAAAATGTACTATGAATTAATGGATTAAAGATCTTGTATCTAAAAGAGGAGGGCATGTAAAATGTCATTGGCATGTTAGCAAAGATTAGTTCAGCACGTTTATTCTGATTAGCACCAAGAGCTTCACAAATTTTCAGACATGGAATGCCAATGCATCAATTACTCTATAGGAGCAAATCACTTTAGAAGGTATATTAACTTTCTTAAACCACTAGGCTACCAATTAGATAACAGGCTACCTTTTTGCTTATTGGTGACCTATGGGAGATAATGCCATCCCTGTACATTCCCAGGGTAGGATCAAACAAATCATCATTGTTGGCATTTATCTTTCTCCTAACCCTCCACATCAGGGAGCCAGGCCAAAACAGAAAGTATTTGCAAATAAGCAAATGGAATTAGAAAAACAATTAGTGTGGTTTTTTATAGACTGTTAGTTAATGTAATGCTATCTGTTAATAACAAGAATAAATATAATGATTCAAATGCTACAGAAATCATTTTTCAAGAGTCTTTGTTTCAAAAGAGTTGTCTGTAATCCATAGGTGCTTGCCCTCTGTAATAACTGATTTTATGTGTCAATTTGGCTAGCTCACAGTATTTAATCAAATACTAATTGGATCTTGCCTCCAGGATATTTCTCAGATGGGATTAATATTTAAATTGGTAGGCTTTGAATAAAGGAAATTACCCTCTATAAAGTATGTGGGCCTTACCTAGCCACTTGAAGGCCTCAAGTGGAAAAGACTGATCAGGGCCCCTCATAGAAGAAGGAATTGTGCTACAGGCTGCCTTCAGATCTGAGCTGCAACATCAACTCTTCCCTGGATCTCTAGCCTGCAGGACCCCCTGCAGAGTTTGTACCTGTCATCCTCCATAACTACATGAGCCAATTTAGACAGATAGATGGATAGATGATTGACAGATAGATAGATAGATAGATAGATACAGATATATGTATACACACACACACACACACACACACCCCACATCCTAGTGTTTCTGTTTCTCTGTAGAATGCTAGTATAATACATCCTCCAAGGAATTCAGGCACCAACACCCCTTCTGTCCTATGTCGCAACTGTCTTTGGTATGTGACTATCTAGGTATCTACTGTCATCTTGTCTATGCTTGAAAGAGAAAGATCATAAAAGAGTGTAACATAGGAATTGTTCACAGATGATTCTGTTCACATTCCATAGGTTAGAAGTTAGTCATGTGTCTCCTTCTACCTACAAAGGAGGTCTAGACATCAGTTTAGTTGCGTTCCTGGGTTGGGGGAAGATAACATGAATTTTGGAGAGAGCTACTAGAATTGCCTTGCTTACTGCCAGCTTTCAAATGAATTTCACTGTCCCAATGCTCTCAAATTTTATTGCCAAATCAATGTCATCTAAACCACAAAGGTCTAATGAATACCAAAAATGACTGCTTTAGACAATAAGTCTACACCCTCAGAGGCCACAGAATGATAGCCGGGATGCTACTCTCTGAGAGACACTTACCACAATGCCAGATGTTGCTGACATTTCTTGTTCATCACACCCAAGCTCTTTCCAAAGATCAAAGTGGCTTCCTGGAAGGAAAAAAAAAGAATGTCCTAATCTTAGTCTCTTCCAAGGTGAAAACCTCTCTTTTTCTTCACCATTACATTCACCATGTCATCTCTGCAGTTAACCACAATCCGAGCACATAGTAATAATTCTATCAGTATGTTTAAAATGAGTAAACAAATAATGTTCCATAAATTAAGTACTCATATTTAGAACCCAGTAAAAATTCTACAAATTCTCTACCAATTTTTTTTTCAATTTACAGACAGGTGCACTGTTCCTAAAAGTATTTCAGATAGCATAACTACTTACCAGCAGAGTTCAGAAAATTTCAATTTCTAGACTAATTGCCATGGCATAATGGTTCTAAGCAGAAGATAATATGCATCACTAAGTGGAGGTACTTTCACCTTACGACTATTCATTACCATCATATTCTGTTTCTCTCAATTCCTAAGGGGCTGTTTTTCTCAACCAATGGGGAAAAATAATCAAACAAACAGAAATCTTATACACTATAAGATCACACAAAGTCAAAATGCTTGTTGTTTCTGTTTGTGCTTGTATTGTCAAAAAGAGTGGTGATGATAATAACGGCTCGCATTTGTGGCAGTGTACTATAGGCCAGGCATTGATGAATTACCACTGAGACAAAACATACACTCTTGTGATCACCGAACACTGTGTATTTACTGATTGAAAATAAAGAAACTGTGTCTAAGGCGGTTGACAGAATTGGATCACATCAGGACAAAAAGCATGACCTTGGCCTAATTGAAGTCATAAGTAATTCCTTGTGGATATCTTAGGAGTTCTCACACTGTGTGCCAAGGATTCCTAAGCACCATAGCAAATTTATGGAAGCTCTATGAGGCATTTTAAATTTTCCTAGGAAACACAGTAATTCTGTCAGATACTACAGGAACTGACACGTGCTACCTTGAGATAGCTCCATTAGATTGCTAGAGTCATTTTGATGGCATAGTACATGAACTGGGTTTTCAGTGGTTGCTGTGATAACAAACAAGTACTGAATAAAAATCATTATGAATTAAGAAATACAGATGGCAGTGCCCAATCTGATTCCAACAGTACAAAAGTGGTTCAATGCCCAATAGGTACTAAATTGTTAAAAAATAAAACATTTTAATTACTTGGGCCTGGCCGGGGATTTAGCTCAGTGGCTTAAGCGCCTGCCTGGCAAGCGCAAGGTCATGAGTTCAATCCCCGGTACCAAAAAAAAAAAAAAAAAAAAAAATTACTCGGGCCTAACTGCTTAATAAATGGAACTGTTGGATATCTGTTTCAGTCTATGATAAAAGTCACATACAAACTAAGGGCAATGTGAACTACAAAAGTTAGGGAAACATTGTGAACATCATTGCTTCCAAGGAGACCCAATAAACTGTGGGTGTTTCTGCATGACCTACCTCTCCATGCTCCCTCTGATAATCACTGCAGAAGCAACATCCCTGTGGACCCCACCAAGGTATGCTCAGAACCTAAAGCACTGGTTTGTCTTATGCCCACTGGGTTTTTTCCTAACACCCGTTTATACCAGAAGGATTTATAAAGACTACCTAAGCTGATGCCTACCCACCACAAATAAATGCAAATAATGAAACTAATGAGCCTCCTAGTAGTCTCAAAAATCTTATCCATGACAAAACTGCCTCAATGCCTTCATGTCACCTTTCCACCAGTATTCAAACAGTGGCATGCTCCATGACTTCGTCAATTGGCCTTTATTGCCTTTCTGCAGAATGCTTATCTCCCAGGAGTCATGCTCAGTGCCTAAGAGCACCAGAGGTGACATACTCAGATTCTTTCAGCTTCCACAGTTACATTCCTTCCCCTGCTAGAGAGACAGACTTTTTGAAATAAGAGCAGCAGCAAAGGTTCTGTTCCAAGGAATTATGCAAATGGATTCTGTATCTGGTACTTTTCTGGGGTTTCAAAAAAACTAGAATTTAAAATTATTATATTAATTCATGGCCTAATGCAATGACTATTCAGACAAGTTTGAAAGGGTAAAGTTCTGGCAATGAGAGACTTAATTAATTTTGTCTGAAGATGACAAGAAAAAAACAGAATCAGAAAACATCCAAAGAGATGAGATCTCAGAATAAAGATGCATTTCAACCTTTCCATCCAGGAAAGAAAATATTAGCCAGATAGTTTGCTAACTTATAGAAGCATTGAACGTTAGAGATGAAAGGAGCCTCATAGAGTTTCTGAGTTTTTTGTTTTGTTTTGTTTTTCATATGAGAAAATTGAGTCTGGAGGGATAATTGAGTAAATATGATGATATGGAAAAATATAAGCTTTAGCATCAAAGAAATGTGAGCAGAAGGGCAGTCACATATGTGCATAGAGTATTTTTTTATTTGTTTTAATGTCCTTCAACTGACTCTCCATGATGGAATTGCTCACTTTGTTATGCATCCACATGCCAGTAAAGAAAATAAAAATCCTTGTCATAATCCCCTATCTCTCATCTAATTTCTTATTCTTTATCTGTATAGCTCTCGAAACCAAAACCATAGAGGATTTCAATTCTTCTTTTGGATATTCGTATATTTATAGACCTGAGAATTGCTTAACAATCTCACAAAAATCATGGATTTATACTACTAAAGACACAGGCTCTCCCACTCCCCTGGGCTAGGATGGCTATTCAAACACTCCTTGTCTGTGGTCAAAATTCACAGTGGTGGCTGGCTGGCAAGCACCTAAGGACAAGGAAGATAAATATTTAATTTGTTTTGCTTCATTTTGTTTTGTTATTCATTAATTTTATTGCTACATTTTCAATACATAATGATCATATTCATGATCTGGAGTTTGTCCCTGTACATGATCTATCTTGATGCTTCCACTTTTCCCATTCCCTCTCATCCCTTCAACACTTCTTCCCCTCTGTATTTACAAAAGTTTTATTTCACTTCCATTTTTTCCTTCTTTTCTCATTTTTATCCTTTCTCCTTCCTTCTTTTCTTCCTTGCCCTGCCCTAGTTCACCTTCCCACTTCAACATTTTCTTCCTATTTCAATGTCTATTATATATTTTGGTCCTTATTTACACTTTCAGGTTTTCACACCAGAAAACAATATGATATTTACACAATGTGTCTCCAATTTATTTCACATAAGTGTATGGTCTCAAGGTACATTTACCAAGAAAAGCCTAAAATTTACCCTTATTTATGGTTGAGTAGTATACCATTATAAAAGACAAACTGTATTTTCTGTATCCATTTATCTATTGGTGGGCAATTGGGCTATTTCCCAGACAGCTACTATAAACTCTGCTGCTATAAACATGGGTGTGCATATATGACTGTGGTATGATGCTTTTAATTGGGGGGGGTACCAAGAAGGGGAATAACCAGGCCAAATGGAACCTTTAGTTTCAGGTTTTTTGAGGATCTCCACACTGATTTCCACAATGGTCTCTCCAGCCTATACTAGCACCAACAGTAGAGAAGGGTTTCTTTTTCCCCCAACAGCCCTGCCAGAATTTGTTACTGGTTGATTGGTTGATTGGCTGATACTGGTTGATAATACTCTTTCTGGAGTTAGAAGGAATCTCAGGATCATTTTATTTTTTTAAAAAACAAACAGACTCAAGGATCAATGGAACAGATTAGAAGATTCAGAAACAACTCCAGACATACTCAGACACTTTTTTTTTTTTTGCAGTACCAGGGATCGAACTTGCGATCTCGCACTTGCCAGGCAGTCACTTACACCACTGAGCTAAATCCCCAGCCCTCTCAGTATCATTTTAATTTGCATCTCTCAAATGACCAGTGAGGGTGAACATTTTTTTCATATATTTATTTGCCATTAGCACTTCTTCATCTGAGAAGTGTGTATTCATTTCATATGTCCATTTTTGGATTGGGTCTTTAAATCTGAGAATCTGACTTTTTTGAGTTCTTTATATACTCCAGACAGTAATCGCTTGTCTGAGGAGCAGCTGGCAAAAACTTTTCCCATTATGTGCCCTGTCTCTTCACTCTGTTGATTTCTTTTGCTGTGTGAAGGTTGTTTAATAAGATGTGATCACAGTTGTTATTTGTGATAGCTCAGATTCAATCATAAAGTCTCTGCCTATACCAATGTCAAAAATTTTAACTATTCTCCCTTCCAGGATATTTAGTATTTCTGTTTTAATATTTAGAACTTAGATTCATTTTTATTTTAGTTTAGTGCATAGTGAGAGACATGCGCCTACTTTTAGTCATTCACATGTGGAGAACCAGTTTTCCAGCACCATTTTTTGAAGAGGCTATCTTTCTTCCAATGAATGTATTTGGCCCCTTTATAGAAAATAAGGTGGTTGAGTGTGTTTGGAGTTGTTTCTGAGTCTTATAATCTGTTCAACTGATCCTTGGGCCTGTTTTTTTGCCAGTACCATACTGATGTTATCACTGTAGATTTGTAGTATAATTTCAGGTTAGGAATTGTGGTGTTCCCTGCCTTGCTTTTGTTGCCAAGAATTTCTTTTGCTATTGTAGGGCTCTTGTGGTTCTAAGTCAATTTTAGGAGTATTTTCTATAATTTTTTAAGGGGAACTAATGGTATTTTGATCAGGATGATATTATATCTGCATAACAGTTTTAGGAGTATGGCCATTTTCACTATGTTGGTTCTTCCTCTCCAAAAGAAAGGAATATCTTTCTATTTTCTGATATCCTATTTAATCTCCTTCTTCAGAGTACTGTACTTTTCAATGTAAAGAAGTCCCAGATTAACAAAATACAGCAGCTTAGGAAATGATGGAAACTATGAATGCCATACATAGGAAAGAAATAGAAACCATGAAACAGATTCGAACAGGTACCTAGGAGATAAAAAATTACACTGAAAGTATGTGAAACTGAATGACCCAAGGAGAGGAAAGAATATTATATGGGGTATCAGTTAGTGATCACAAAAAGAAAGGTTTCTTAACAATAGCAAGAGACCATGAAAAATGAGCTAACCAACTGCAAGATGATATAAAAAGAAATGATGTAAGAATGATTAGCCGAGGATTTAGCTCAGCAGCATAAACTCCTGCATGACAAGTACAAGGTCATGAGTTTGATCCCTGGTAGAAGAAAAAAAGAATGATCATAGTCAATGATAAATCAGTAGACAGTCCAAATGACACACAAAACCTCTTCATGGAACTAATGGTGGAAAAATTCCCAAGCACAGAAAAAATCTTTGACATACAAATAAGAGAGGTATATAGAACAACAATTAGTCATGACCAAAATAAATCTACATAGAGGTATGGAATAATATTTCATAAATTCAGCACAAAAACCGCATATTAAAAGATGTTAAAGAAAAGAAATAAATCACCTAAAAAAGACAGCTTATCAGAATCACAGTAGATTTCACAACACAAACCTTTAAATCAAGGAAAACTTGGAGCAAAGTGTAAGAAGTCATGAAAGAAAACAACCACCACCCTAGATTGATGTATCCTGAAAAACTGTCTTTCAAAATGAATAGAGAAATAAGATATTTCTATGATAAAAAAAAAAGAAAGAAACCAATGGTCACCAAACTAGTTCTACAAAATATTCTGAAGAATGATTTTGAAAGAGATAACGAAGACCACAAATGCAAGAACACCATTAGAAATAAGCAACCAGGCAAGGCAAGCAATTAAACAGAAGGAAAAGACAGGAAACAACAACAGGAAAATAAATGATAAAGATAAGCCAATAAATATCAGTTATACACATCAATGGAAATCATCTTTTTTTCCTTTTTTAAAATTTTATTTTCTTTTAAAGAGAATAAAACAAAAGAGGACTGAACAAAGCAAATCAGAACAGAAAAACATAAACACAGTACTTCACAACAAGACAACCGGATATTAACAGTAGCTACCATAATGTCTCTTTCTTTGAGGTAGTTGAGCATGGCTTCGAATACAACAATATCAAACATAACAAAATAAAACCAGTATAAAACAGTACAAAATCATTCACAAGAATGAAAGTATTACAGGATATTCAAAACTAAATAACAGAAAATGAACAATAGCTTTTATAATATCTCATTTTCCATAAAAATTTTGTTTATACTGTCACACATATTAAAATCCAATAAGACACAATATGATAGAACCCATGGAAATAGAAAAACAAAAGCATGATGGGACTTTAAAGCAAGATGATATTAAATCAGCAATGGCTGCCATAATGTCTTGTTTTCTTCAAAGTAGCTGTTCATAGCATCACACATAATAAAATCAAACAAAACAGAATAAAACCATTCCAACCAATGAATGAAAACAGTATAAGGCTTTAAATCAATATATAGGGAACCATGATTATCATAAAATCTTATGTACTCTTCTCATTTCTTAAACCAGGGAGACTATACGGTATTTATACATGTGAGTTTGATTTATTTCACTTCTAAGTATGGTCTCAAATTTATTTATTTATAAATAATCTCATTTATTTATAAATGCATCCATTTATTTATAAATCCATTTATTTATAAATATCTCAATGTGATCATTCTTTATAACTGAGTAGTACTCCACTGTATAAATATACCATAACTTTTTTATCCATTCCTCTGTTTATGGGCACTTAGATTGTTTCCATGATCTGGCTATTACAAATTGTGCTGCTATAAACATGGGTGCACATATATCACTGTGGTATGATGTTTTGAGTTCTTCTGGGAATATGCCTCGAAGTGGAATAGCTGGGTCAAAGGGGACTTCCAATCCCAGCTTTTTGAGGAATTTCCAGACTGACCTCCACAGTGGCTGCACCAGTCTGCACTCCCACCAACAGTACAGAAGAGTTCCTTTTTCCCCACAGCCTCTCCAGCATTTGTTGTTGGTATTTTTCTTTATCCTGGCCATTCTTTCTGGAGTGAGATGAAATCTCAGTGTGGTTTTAATTTAATGCAAATAATCTCAATTCATTGGTCAAAAGAAACATACATGCAGAATGTATCGATAAACAAGAACCAACAATATTCTGCAGACATGAAGCACATTTAACCAAAAAACTTCATATACTGAAGATTAAAGGATGGAAAACAATACTTCATGAGAGAGGAACCTGGAAAAAAAAGCAGGGATAGCTTTTCTATTAACAAACAAAGTGAACTTCAATGCAAGACTAATTAAGACAGACAAAGAAGGTCACTGCATACTTGTTAAGGGAAAATGCCAAGATGAAGGGATAACAATCATAAATATACATGCAATAAATATTTGTGCAACCAATTATACAATACAAATATTAACATACATGAAAAATAAAATAAGCACTAACACAATTGTAATGGGGGGGCCTTAATATTCCACTGTCACAAATATAGAGATAAACCAGAAAAAAATCAAACAAAGAAATATCAGAACTGAACCAAACCTGTGCACAAATAAACTTATTAAATGTCTATATACTATTCCATCCCATATCAGAACGTACAGTCTCCTTATTACACCTGGAGCATACTCTAACATAGACTACATACTACATCATAGAACATGCTTAAGTAAATGCAAATGAATTGAAATTATCCCCTGCATATTTTCATATCATAGTACAACTTAATTGGAAATCAATGGCAAAAGAAACCATAAAACTCCATAAATACATGGAAATGAAATACACCCTCCTAAACAACCAATGGATCACAGATGAAATTAAAGAAAAAACTAAACAATTTCTATAATTAAAAGTTAATGTTGATACAACATACCAGAACACATGGAATGCAAACCTTTAGAAAAAGAATGATAAGTCAAGCCCAAAGTGTGTACAAGGGAGGAAATTATAAAGATCAGAGCAGGAATTAATGCAATTGATACCAAAAAACAATACAAAGAATCAATGAATTGAAGACTTGCTTCTTTGAAAGGTTAAATAAAATTTGCAAAGCCCTACCTAACCTTAACCAAAAAAATGAGAGGAAAGACTCAAATTCATGCAATTAAGAATGAAAGGGTGAAACCACAACAGAACCTGCAGAAGTCCCAAAGGTCTTCAATACCTACTACAAGAATCTTGACTCAAATAAGATGGAAAACACAAAAGGACAGATTTGTGGATATATATGAATTACCAAAGCCAAATCAGGAAGACATAAATATTCAAAATAACCCAATATAATGCAATTAAATTAAAGGTGTAATTAAAAACATAGCATCTTGGTTACTTTTCTATCATTGCTGAGACAAAATACTTGACACCCAAAATTAAGAAAGGAAAGGTTTATTTAGCTCACAATTTGTGGAGGTTTCAGTTCATAATCAGTTGGTACCAAGGCAGAGTAAAATAGCACAGAGGAAATAGCTTAACGCAGCAGAAGACAGAAAGAGCAACAAGAGCAAAAGGGGGAAGCAAAACTCTTTCCCTCCCTTATATTGTGTGCAGGCTACTTGCCCACACCATCTCCATGCCCTGCTCTTCCACAAGCTCAGGATGTTCACAGACTGAGGACACTGGCCCCCTGCTGAGTCACTTAACTAATCTAAACTTAACAATTCTCAAGTTGACATAATGTATCAACCATGAAAATCCACCCCTTGTGAACTTGGCAACAGACACAGTTCTTTAAACAAGTTTCCAGATACAAAGACATGCTTGTTGTTATCATGTCACAACTTGAACATTTCAACACAGGTTTAACAATCCTTAAGAACCAATATTAAGTCTACCAACATAACATTATATTACATTAGAACCATAACATTCTGCACCCCAAATACTCATAAACATCTGTTCATGCAAAAGGCATTTAGTTCATATGCAAGAGTTGCCAAAGTCCTAACAGTTTCAGAATTGTTGAAAAGTCCAAGTCCCAAGTGTCCACTGAGATATAAGGCAAATTATTAGCTGCAAGCCTCTGTACAAATGAAAAGTTAAACACTTCCAACATTCAATGGCATGAGATAAACATTTTGCTACAAAAGTTAAAATGGAAATGCAAAGAATGGTACCAAAGAAGTCCAAAATCCAGCCGGGCAAACATTATAATCCTGTAGTTCCATATCCAGAACCCAAAGCAATCTGTGGCAAATTGTGAGCTCCAAAAGGCTTGTGTGGTTCCACCTCATGGCACTTCTGGTGGTTATAGCTCCTGTGATTTCTCTTTTGGGCCTGCTCCCATCTTGCAGCTTTCCTTAGATGATCCACATTCTTGGCTTTTCCAAATTTCTGGGATCTCCACTGTATCTTTGACTTCGAACTCACAATTTCACAAACTTCCCACTCAGTGGCATACTGCCTGGCTTCCCAGGCCTTCTGAAATTGAGGTGGAAGCCTTTT
This sequence comes from Dolichotis patagonum, assembly GCA_004027295.1. Taxonomy (NCBI): domain Eukaryota; kingdom Metazoa; phylum Chordata; class Mammalia; order Rodentia; family Caviidae; genus Dolichotis; species Dolichotis patagonum. Next base: position 7,807 of record PVJX010023570.1, on the reverse strand, counting down.
TAACCCTTCAACTCATGCATTCTTCATGTATCTAATATCAGTGCCACATGGATGATACCAAGGTATGCTGTCAGCTGGAGTAGTAGCCAGGATTTTCTATCCCTTAGCTATATGGGTAAAGTGCCTGGATCCCTGGGCACTCTGAATCCAATTTTGAGGAATGAATTTTCTATGCATCTGCCATTCTGGAACATGGTGCTTTGAAGTTTTCTCCTCAATGCAAAGTCTTTCAATTTTGCAGTTTTGAGGCTATAAACGGTGGAGAGTGGCTGCTTCTTGTGATGCCCTCAAGCCATTTTTTATATTCTCCTGTTCCTTCTCAGTAATCAAAATCTCCTTAGCTCTATCTTTGTAGTCCACAGCTTTACTGGAGCTTCCTATCTGGCCAAACTCACATTTTAAAACATCGTGCTGCAAAACTAAAGTCTAAATGGATCAAAGACCTAAACATTAAAACAGAAACACTAAATCTACTAAAAGATAAGGTAGGTAGAAGTCTTGGAGATATAGGGGTAGGCAGAGAATTCATGAACAAAACGCAAACTGCATGGGAAATACTTCAGAGAATCAACAACTGGGATCTCATATTATTGAAAAGTTTCTGCACTTCAAAAGAAATCATCAACAGAGTAAAAAGAAAACCCACAGAATGGGAAAGAATTTTAACCAGCAGTCCCTCAGACAAAGGACTTATATCAAGAACATATAAAGAATTGAAAAACATCAAGCTGCCCAGATTCAAAGACCCTCTCCAAAAATGGGCATCTGAAATAAACACTCAGTTCTCAGATAAAGATATACAAATGGCAAATAAATACATGAAGAAATGTTCACCATCACTGGTCATTTGAGAAATGCAAATTAAAACAACATTGAGATATCATCTCACACCAGAAAGAATAGCTGCCATCAAGAAATCAACTGATAACAAATGTTGGCGAGGCTGTGGGGAAAAAGGAACACTGCTCCACTGTTGGTGGGAGTGTAGGCTGGTGAAACCACTATGGAAATCAGTATGGAGAATTCTCAGAAGATTAGGAGTGGAAGTTCCATTCAACTGAGCTATTCCCCTCCTGGGTATTTTTCCAGAAAAACTGAAAAAGTCATATCACAGTGATATATGTGCACCCATGTTCATAGCAGCACAATTTGAAATGGCTAAATCTTGGAAATAATCAAGATGCCCATCAACTGCAGAGTGGATGAAAAAGATGTGGTATTTTTACACAAAGGAACATTACTCAGCTATAAAAAAGGATGATACTGAGGCCTTCATAAGGAAATGGAGACAACTTGAGACTATCCTCATTAGTGAAATAAATAAGAATCATATTTATAAATATCACATTGTGTCTCTAGTGTAAGTGTAATAAGAACTGTAGGAGTAATAAAACCCAAAATGTGTAATTGCTACTGCAAAAAAGAGAGCAAAAGAAAGTGCTCTAAAGGATATAACTGCATGTGTGTTTAAGTGTGTAAGATAGATGACCATATTACTGTTTTTGTTAGATTGTTGAGCAGAACTGTTAACAGTCTCACTGTTTGAATGTCTACTTTGTATGCTTTAATTTTGTAACTTGAACAACTATTTCCAATGATGACAGTATGTAGCTTATCAAGTGGTGATCTCTTAGTGTTTTTGTTTTTGTTTGTGTTTTGTTGTTATTGTTCTTTTTTTTCTTTCCCCTTTGGAATCCTGTATTGTTGCTACCCTCTTTCTGTTTTGTTTGTTTGTTTGTTTTTTCTCTTTAAATAAAATTTTAAAAAATCATCATGCTGGGCTCTTTGCTCTTGATTGTCAACATAGATCTGGCTAAAAGCCCCAAACAATAGCCATACCACCACCTCAATATTCAACTGCCTTGAAATTTCTTCTGCCAGATTAATTAGTCCACTGCTCTTAATCTCAGTCTCAGGCAAAGTCTCTGGACACAAGTGAAATGTAGACAAGCTTTCTGCCAAGTCATAACACATATTATCTGGACTCCAACAGCCAATGCACTACTTCTTCCCAGAAGAAACCTCATGAACCTGTCTTTACTGGTAGGATTTCTATCAGCCTTCTGATCTTTTGAGATCTTTCCAGAATCACCCATACAGAACAGCATAAGGTTTTACAGTGCTATTCTTTCAGGCACCATCTCTAAACCTCTCCAAAACTCTTCCCAGAAGCCATTCTCAAAAGCTGTTGAACAACATGGTCAAGTACAGTCACAGAAATGAGCCCACTTCTCTGGTACCAAACTCTGTCTTGGTTACTTTTGTTTTGTTGCTGAGACAAAATACCCAACACCCAAAATTAATGAAGGGAAGATTTACTTAGCTCACAGTTCATGGAGGTTTCAGTTCATAATCAGCTGGCCCCAAGGCAGGGTGTCATGGCACAAAGGAAACAGTTCAAGGCAGCAGAAGAAAGAAAAAGCAACAAGAGCAAAAGGGGGAAGCAAGCCTCTTTTCCTCCCTTATATTGTATGCAGTCTACCTGCCCACACCATCTCCCTGCCCTCCTTTCACATAAGCTTAGGATGTTTAAAAAGTGAGGACCCTGGCCCGCTACTGAGTCACTTAGTTAAGCTTCTAAACTTTTCAACTCTCAAGTTGACACAATGTATCAACATGACACGTCCCAACAAAGAAAAGCTCAAGTCCTGATGAATTTATTGCTGAAATTTAGAGAAGTTTGACTACTTGTCAAACCCTTTCATGAAATTGAAAGGAAAATGATACTCCCAAACTCATTCCTAGAAGCAAGTATTGCTCTGATACCAAAACCAGGGAAAGATCAAACCAAAAATGAGAACTACAGGCCAATCTCCTTAATGAACATAGATGTAAAATTCCTCAAGATACTGGCAAACAGAATGCAGCAAGTCATGATCAAGTAGAATTCATCCCAGGGATGCAGGGATGGTTCAACATACATAAATCGATAAATGTAATACCCACATCAGCTGAGCTAGACAAAAATCATATGATCTTCTCAATAGATGCAGAAAAATCATTTTACAGCACCCAACACTCATGCATGATAAAAAACCTCACCACAAATTAGAATATATTGTCTTTATGTCAATCTGATAAAAAGCCCTCTCTGACAACCCAACAGTCAACATCATACTAAATGATCAAAAACTAAAAGGTTTCACTCTAAAATCAGGAACAAAAGAAGGATTTCCATAATCAAAACTATTCAATATAGTTCTAGAATCATTATCCAGAGCAATTAAACATGAAAGAGAAAAATAAAAGGAATACAGACAGGGAAGGAAAAGTTTAATTATCATTATTTCCAGATAGCATGATACTCTACATGGAAGACTCAAAAAACTCCATCAAAAAACTTCTAGATTTAATAACCAAATTCAGTTGCATAGCTGCATACAAAGTCAACACTCAAAAATCAGTAACATTACACAATTACACAATTAACAAATTCACTATGAGAGAAATTAGGGAAAATATGTCTTTCATATTAGCATTCAAAAAAAGACCTAGGGACCACTGTAACAAGGAAGTAAATGTTTATTTTGAAGTGCTAATTTTGCTATGTTGATATGCCAAGATTTTTTTTCTCTATTGAGCTGTGTGTATGTGTCTGTGTGTGTGGGTGTGTGTGTGCATGCATGCACATGCACACAAAGCGTGTATGTGTGTTTGCGAGAACTTGGTCTTTGGGGAAGACACCAGGTGTTCCTGCTGAGCCAGGACCTGGCAGGACTCTGCTCCCTTACATTTGGATAGTCTATTGAACTTGCCCCAGACTGAAGAGATATTCTAAGAGTCTCATAGTCTCTGAGTTTACTATCACATCGAAAGATAGAAATGGCCTTCTGTATAACATCTCAAATGGGCTCAAACTTAGCCCAGTTTGGGGTATGTTATGAATCTTCAATTGCTGTTGGTAGCAACTGGCACCAGGATTCAGACAGCTCTTGGCAAAGTTTTGCCAGAGCTCACTTTAGTGTCTAATTGGTTCTTTCTACCTTTCCAGAAGATTGATGCTGCCAAGTGGAATGAAGGTGGTACTTTATTCCTAAATCCTTTGTCACTCCCTAAGTTATTTGGGAGGTGAAAGAAAGTCAATTGTCGCTTTGTAGAGACTGCGGTAATCCAAATCTAGGAATGATTTCTTTAAGAGGTACCTTGACTACCTCTTTAGCCTTTTCTGAATGGGTAAGACAGGATTCAAAACAGCCTGTAAAGGTGTCAATTAGGACAAACATCTTCTTAAATACTCCACATGATGACATATGAGTAAAGTCTAATTGCCAGTCCTCTCCAGGTTGTCACTCTCCTCTGTACAAGTCCTAGTAAAGGAGGCAGTTTAGGCTTGCCTGGGTTGATGTAGGTACAGAGTGGGCAACATTTGCAGAACTGTTTGGTGGTTGTCACTAGTCTTAATCATGTGAAAACTTGAGTGACCATTTCCAATGTAGCATCTCTTTCCACATGAAAGGAATCATGAAGTGTTTTTATAGCCTTCCAATGTCCCTTGAGGAAGGACCAGTGTGTTTAATAAATACCACCATTGTCCTTTTAAAATTCTTCTTTGCCTGAAGGCCAATTTATCCTCCTGAAGGGTATAGATTGATTTTAATGGTACCTCAGGAATTGGGAATAAGGGTAGAGTCTCAAGGGGTTGTAGGACTGTCCTTATTCCTTCCTATGAGCCTTTTGATTTTCTAAGGAGATTCCATGACTCTCTCATATCCTTTACAGTACATGACTGTGACCTGCCTGGGAAGATCATCTGCCTCCAGAAGTTGTAGAATTTACTGTCTGTGTTTTATAGACAATTGTTTATTTATCAGTAAGCTTCTTTTCTTCCATATTGCTGCATGAATGTGTAGCACCAGAAATGCATATGTGGAGTCTTTATAGATGTTTAACCTTTTGTCTTTGCCTAATATCAATGCTCAAGTAAGAATTACCAGCTCTGTTTCTGAGCAGACATTCCTACTGTGAGTTGAAAACTGCATAATTAGCCTTTTGAGGCCCTTTTTGGACAAAGCTACTGCCTGCCATCTGTGAACCATACTCCCTGATGATCTTGGAGGGGCAGATCACTGATACTCTCTCCACTTGCATAGGTCTGGGAGATCACTTGTTCAGTAAAATGTCTAAACTTTGGGTCTGCATGCATCAAAGAAGTAGAGTTAACAGTAAGGCAGTTTTTAGAGTTACTTCAGGGGCATCCTAAGAATATAGCCTGATACTTGGTAAGCTGTTCTCCTCTTAACCACAAGTAGACTTTTTCCCTAGAATAACTGACCTGATGAGTAGTTTCTTCTGTTAGCACAGCTGTAGCTGCTATTGCTGTCAGACAGAGTGCCCATCTAACAGCCACTCCATCTAATTTTTTTTTTTTTTTTTTTGGTACCGGAGATTGAACTCATGACCTCACACTTGCCAGGAAGGCGCTTAAGCCACTGAGCTAAATCCCCGGCATCCATCTAATTTCTTTGAGAAATATGTCACTGGGTGATGTTCTTGTCCTAGCCTTTGGATCAAGACCCCCAAAGCCATTCTTCCATTTTCTGATACTAGAGAAAGAAAGGATTTTTAAGTCAACTAATTCCACTTCTGGAACCTGAGTAAGGGCACACTTTATTTTCCTGAAGTCACTGTCAGTCACTTTTATCCATTTTAGGGGCATAGACTCAGCCCCTTTTATAGCCTCATACAAAGGCTTGCCATTAGTCCAAAAAGTAGGCAGCCAGGTCTTACTAAATCCTGCCATTCCCAGGAAGAAACAAAGTCATTGTTTGGTGGAAGAAGGCCCATGATCATGAAAATGCCCCACCCCCAGCCAGTATACTTCAGTTGCCCAGGTGATATCTCCCATTGCAGTTCCAGTTACTTCCCTCTCTTAGAAATAGGTAGTTACTGTGATGCATAGCTGATCACTATGATGTGCATTGTAAAAAACAATCAAAGACAGCTAAGTACTCTGATTCTTGCTTGTAACCACACAAAAACCTCCTCCCTGAGGCTTTGGGGCCTGATATTTTGGGAATGATCCCAATCAGTGCCCGTTGACATAAATAAATCTACTTCCAAATCCCAGGTGCCTGTTCAGTGTTTCTGTTTGCCAATGCAATCACAGATAGCTTGAATCCAGTCCCTAGACAACTGTTGCTTTCCAGGTGGAAGAATATCTCCCAAATATTGAACTTTTTGGAGAGATATCTGAGCTTTTTCCTTGGCGACTTTATATCCCTTCTTAGAAAGTTGAGAGTCTGCAGAGTGTTATAGTTAGATAATTTCTGAATTGGGCTGCAACCTAGAATGCTACCTACATATTATAGGATGGCTCCTTGTTCTAGCTTTAGGTTCCTCAGGTCTTTTTTCTAATGCCTGAGTGAAAAGGTGAGGGACTATATCTAAACCCCTATGGGAGAACTGTCCAAGTATATTGTTTTTCTCTTGAAATGGGATTTTTCCATTCAAAGGCAAACAGAAACTGAGAGTCTGGATGTAGGAGGATGGAGAAGAATATGTCTTTTAAATCTGCAAACCAATTAATGTCAAATGGAATTCAGGAAAGAATTTTATACAGGTCTGCCACTAAAGGATGAATTGGCAGACCATTAAGTGGAGGTCTTGTACCACACTGTACTCTCTTGAGGGCTTTATTACAGAGAGAATCAGAGTATTTCAAGGAGACTACAAGGTTTCAAATGGCCATATTTGAGAAACTTGTCTGTGAGAGGCTGGAGGCCTTTGTGTGTCTCTTTTTGATTAGATATTGCTTTTCAGTTAGGAAATTGACTTGAGTCTTTTAGTTGTAACTACTAGCATAGTTGAATTTGCCCTACCAGGTAGTCTCATACCTACCTACCTACCAGGTATCTCTTATACCATAGCAGGACCTGTTGGCTAATTCGATCAGGGAGTAAGTCAAATCCATTTTAGCCTTAGCCAGAATTTGAGAAATGCCCCCAATTTTGTTAATACATCTCTTCCTAGCAAGGGAGTAGGACACCGTTGGACAATTAGAAACTCATGGTTAAACATTAGACCTTCAAAGTGACACATCAGAGCAAGAATAAAGAATCTCCAACTAAAGGTTCCTTCAGCTCCAACTATGGCTATAGACTTAGAGGAGACCTTGCCAGAGAAGGAAATCAAAACAGAATGAGTTGTCCCTGTGTCTACCAACAGTTGAGTTGGCTCACCTATAACACGCAAGATTCCCCAGGGTTCCTCATAAGAGATGGTGATTTCTGTGGATGGGGCATTGCTGGTTCACCTGGCCTTCTTTGGTCATCATAGCAGGAAATGAGGGTTTTGGCTGGCCTAGTCTCTCTGTAGAAGTGAGAACAGTCCAGCCTCCAGTGCCAAGAGTCAGGCACATAAGATGTCTCACATTTAGAGCACAGCCGAGGTAAAGGCATATTATAATCTTGTGCCCAATGTCTAGTCTTCTTACACTTGAAATTGGAAACATTTCCTCTTCTGTCTCTGTTTTTGTCTTTTGTGTTTTTTTCCTTAGATGACTTGAGTGGGTTTAAAGCATTACCAAATGCAACAGCTATAATCTTAGCCTTTCTCTTTTCTTTCTCCTCTGAGACCTAATCATTGAACAGAGAAGGCCATGTACAGCAATTGGATTATCAGTGTCTGAAGCCCCATCAGAAGTTTTTGCAGCTTACACCAAATATCTTGGGCTGATTGACAGATAAAATGTTGCCCCTTCCCTCCCTGGAAGATGAAATGATATTAGTGTATTTATGAAATATTTAACACACCTCTTTATCTCCCTGATAAGAGCAGCTAGCATATCAGACATCATTTTTAGTATTAA
>PVJX010023569.1:0-29089 GCA_004027295.1 Dolichotis patagonum | reverse complement strand
TGTTTGAACTATCACACATATTCAAATTCCAATGAGACACAATGTGGTAGACAGAACCAATGGTAATAGAACAAAAAAAAAAGCATGGTAGGACTTCTAAGAAGGATAATATTAAATCAGCAATAGCTGTCATAATGTTTTCTTCAAAACAGCAAGCTGTTTTATTATCTTGCTAGAATGGTATTGGAAACTCAGTACCAAAGTGCTCTCAAGAACATCAGAAAGATATTGGTTTTTCAGTCTCTACTGGTACAACATAAAGAACCCTAAGATTTACATAAGAGTTATTGAATAAATGGTTTAAGAGGTTAAGTAAAGTGCTTGAGGTCACAATCACATTAAGCAATATATGCTGGGTTTAAGCCAAAGACTCAGACATTTAATGTACTATTCTGGCCAATTCACAGTGATAAAGAAATCATTATTTTTTTGTCAGTGTGTGAGTTAAGATGTTCCAGGAATTGTCTACACCTTTGATGATCTTAAATCTCCTTTAGAACTCTACTTAAAGAGAAGCCTAAGTCCTTAATTATGTCACCAGAAATACTGCCCTGGTGCATTCTGCCTGAGCACATGATTACATGTTTTGACTACGAGCTTGGAAGAGAAAGACTGCATAACGATGTCCTGAACCTGCTCCTGCTACAGATAACAGAATACACTGTGTGGCTTCCACAAGAAATTTTGATGTTATACTTCATTGATTTGCTGTTCTGGGTTGACCAAAGAATATTCTAAGATTCCATACCAGATCTATATTTATTGAATGTGTGAAAGGAAAGATCATCAAGGAAAATGCTCAAAGAAATAACATTGTTCTCCAGTTATTATAAATTATCTTTTATAAAGGATACATAATACCAGAATATTTTTCTTTCAAATTTTAGCAGGCAGTTGATAATTTAAATCAACCAAATTACATAAAGCACACTGGGGAATTGTTTGCATGAAGCATTGACAAGAAGCTGCATCTGGAATTGATTTTTATATTTTAAAATAATCTAAAGGACTACATGTTAAAGGCTTTACTGTTCAACAAAACCTACTGAAGGAATTTTTTTCCTCATGAGGAATAACAAGGAATCTCTGTGCGTGTGTATGTGCATGTATGTGCATTTGTGTATACATTTTGGAATTATTTTAGTAAAAGAACATCTGCACTAAATGTCTCATCAATAAGACATAATGTATATAGACCATGCAGCCCCAAATATTTCTGAAAAAGGAATTTGGGGACATGGGGAATTGAAAAAATTATTCTAAATGCCATCTGGAAAATACATATCTGGGGATTACCTAGAAAGGAAGAGGGGTAGAAAAGGAAGGGAGGAAGTAAAGAAGGAAGATTTGTCTGCCAACTATGAAAACACATAAAGTTACAGAAATAAAAAAAAATAACAGTGCTGAGCCAAAAAGGGGGGACAGATCCATGGGCCTAAACAGAGTATAAAAACAATTCCACAGATGTAGGAGAATTTGGAATATGTCAGGATTACATCTCAAATCTACAGTAAAAACATCGTCCATTTGATAAAAGGCATTGTGGAAAAACTGGCGAGGGTTTTAGGGGGAAAATATGTTTCTATACTGCGTCTTTGTCAAAATAAATTCCAGATGAATCAATGATTGAATTTGTGTTGATTTAAAAATATGATTGTTAGAAAGAACAGTGATCTCACAGATTGTATCATAAAAATATTAACTCATGATTAGTACATTTTCATTATTTAATTGTATTTTTAAATCAACACAAATTCAATCATTGATTCATCTGGAATTCATTTTGACAAAGAAGCGATATAGAAACTTACTGTGTCCATGAGTTTGTCTTCTCCAAAATCAAAGAATGAATTTTAAGAACAATGGAGGTTAAGAGTAGAATATATTTATTGAGAGAAAGAAAGCTTCTGTCTAAAGAGAAACAGAAGGGGTCCTGAGTGGGTTGCCAAGGACTCTGTCTTGTTTAGGGAATTTTATAGAGCAAAATCATGCGGTGAGAAGGGTTCAAGGTGGGGGAAGACTGGGAACTCACAAGGCAGATGGGCATAAGGTGGGACATAACTATAGTTAGCCAATAAGATTAGTAGTTCAGGTAAAATTGATTAAATTGGGGACAAATGGGAAAGCAAGTCATGTAGGAAGTGGGCATTTTTAGAGCTGTGACTCTTCCCTAGGGGTATGGGATAGTGACTCTGGGCTTTCTCAGGGTGATAGGGAAATAATTAGAATATCAGTCCTTGGGATGTGGATGCATTTGTTTAATCTTATGTCTTGAGATCTGGCCCACAGCAGGAGGTGTCCGTCTTCCCCACAGTTACAAAGTTTTTGCACTGATTCCATGGAGGATCTAGCCCTGTCTCACTGCCTGTAATATTTCTAACTAACTCAGCTGCCTGCAACAATCACACTGAGATTCCATCTCACTCCAGAAAGCAGAAAGAATGGCCAGGATAAAGAAAACTACCAACAACAAATGCTGGAGAGGCTGCAGGGAAAAAGGAACTCTTCTGCACTGTTGGTGGGAATGCAGACTGGTGCAAACACTGTGGAGGTCAGTCTGGAGATTCCTCAAAAAGCTAGAATTGGAAGTCCCATTTGACCCAGCTATTTCACTTCTGGGTATATTCCCAGAAGAACTGAAAACATCATACCACAGTGATATATGTATACTGATGTTTATAGCAGCACAATTTGTATTAGCCAGATCTTGGAAACAACCTAAGTGCCCATCAACAGAGGAATGGATAAAAAAGATGTGGTATTTTTATACAATGGAGTACTACTCAGCTATAAAGAATGATCACACTGAGATGTTTATAAATAAATGGATGCAACTTAAGACCATACTCATAAGTGAAATAAATCAAACTCACATGTGTAAATTCCATAGTCTCCCTAGTGTATGAAATGCTAAGAGTAAATAAGATTTTATGATAATCATGGTTTCCCATTATATTGCTTTGAAGTCTTATAATATTTTCATTCATTGGTTGGAATGGTTTTATTCTGTTTTGTTTGATTTTATTATGTGTGATGGTATAAACAACTACTTTGAAGAAAACAAGATATTATGACAGCCATTGCTGATTTACTATCATCTTGCTTTGAAGTCCTACCATGCTTTTGTTCTTCTGTTTTGATTGGTTCCATCCTGTTGTATCTTATTAGATTTTATTATGTGGGATAGTATGAACAAATTTTTAAGAAAAATGACATATTATAGTAGCCATTGTTCATTTTCTGTTATTTGGTTTTGAATGTCCTGTAATACTTTCATTCTCTTGAATGGTTTTATACTATTTTGTTATGTTTGATATTATTGTGCATGAAGGTATGCTCAACTATTTCAAAGAAAAGAGGCATTATGGTAGCTACTGTTGATATCTGGTTGTCTTGTTGTGAAGTGATGTGTTGCTTGCATTGTTCTGTTCTGATTTGCTCTGTTCTGTTCTCTTTTGTTTTATTCTCTTTAAAATAAACACACACACACACACACAGACACAAACACACACACACAAAAGAGCAGTGAGAGATTTAATTGACTACCACATACAGTACATTGGGGGATTGTTTGCAACTCCCTGCTAGACAATATTGGCTTTTGCAGTGAGTCTATATATCTGTCTTTTCTGTTCAAGCTACTTAAGGCTAAGAAGGAGTCTACTTGTGGCCCCTCAGCATTTTTGGGGGAAGACCCACAGAAAACTAAATACATCTGCTGTAGATATAAGACATAAGATCTGAGCAGACTTCTCAGCACTCAGCATAGTACAAACTTAATAAGAGTCAGTTCCAAGTGTGGAGTTGCCAAGTGCTGACATGCTGTGATGCTTTTTGTATGCCCATGAGATCAATTTATGGCACATAGGATAAGGGATAAATCATTCTAGATATTTATCTGTCTATACTTGAGCATTACTCTTCTGTTTTTAACCACAAGAACTACTCTACGCAAAGTACCATAGTTCAAAGTTCTAACCATTCCTGCTGTCCTGGAGGGCCTATATCTATCTCAGAGAACACCTAGAATGAGACTATCTAATAATTTTTTGTCCAAGTATCATTGCCCATCAACTGTCGTGGAGTTCATTCTATATGGGAGAGCAGAATGCATTGTTTTCACTCTTATTATTGGCTAAATTTTCTAAAGACTTACCAGAGCAACAAAAGCCACTATGACTGCAAGAGCAAGTCACCTGTTACCATTATTTGTGATGGGTAGAGCATGAGCTTTGGACCAACACATACCCAGTTCCAACCCTGATTCAGACATTCAGTATTTAGAGACTTGGCGAAGGCTTGTGTCTCTTGGGTAGATCACTGCTGATCCCAGACACCAGGAACTTCAGACACCATTCTGTCAATTCCTGCTTTGGTCCCTGCTGACTCTTCCCTCAACCCAGGACCAAAGGGAGGGGGACAATGTTAGCAGTGAAGTCACAGCATGAAAAACTCTTAAGCCCATCGAAGAGTGAAGCAAGGAACCCAAAGGAAGATTCACATAGGAAAACAAAGTTCATACAACTAACCAGAGCACAAGGATAAAGTGGAGAGCCGGTAGAAAAGAGAAGACAGAAAACGAGCCATAAAGTATGATCACAAAATATAGTGGATGTTTAAATTTAAAAAAAAACCCAGTGCAATAAAAGACACATTGTAACTAATCATCCTCAAAATATTCCTCCTTACTCCAAACACACCCCATTGCTCATGCCACTTTATGAAGCAATTCTGGAAGTCCTCTTTTGTTGTGCTGTTGTGGCTGCCTTGATGTCCCAAATCTATTGAAAGCATTTACTTTTTATAGTCTTTGACTTTGGGGAAGAGCCAGAAAAAAGCTACATGGTTCCAGATCCAGTGAATAAGGTAGATGAAGACATACTGTAATGTTTTTGACATAAATTGCAGAAAATGTTTGATCATTGTTGAATGATTGAAAGATACAGTTAATGTTTAAACTCAAAATTTATTACAGTAAAAGACACATTGCCACTTATTCCCCTCAAAGAACTAAAAATACTCCCACTCATTTCCAACATATTTATCCCACCATTCTTGACAATGCATCTTTTACTGTAATAAGTTTTCTTTAATTTAAACATTTACTTTATCTTTTGATCACCTCTTTTAAATAGTTGAGTGATTCAAAACTTAGACACTTCACTAGGCTTGGAATTAAGCAAGAGAACAAATAAACCTTTAAAAATTGTAATAATGTGGTCATGTGATTTAGAAAAAGCAATTCAGCTAGCTGCTGCCATGAGAGACATAAAACTCAAACTCCAGAAATGCCATTTATGGTCCAGGAAAAAGAGATGAAGAAAGTCAAATGGCTCCCACCTGGGTATCTTCTGCAGCCGGAGCTGTGAGGCTGCGATGTGACAAGGTCTTTCCACCCACTGGATTCTAGCATCACATGCAGAAGGAAACAAAGAGAAAAGGAGGCAAAAAGACAATTAGATAAGACACTATGAAGAAAAATGGAATCATTCTTATTTAAATCGCTCCTTCTGCGTAAGTCTGTCTCAGCTGCTTCACCAGGTGTCTGTACATTGTCCCATGCACAGAGCTACCTGGGAGGGCCACTTCCCATTCTACACAGTCCACCCCTCCTCTGTGAATGCTGAGAACTCAGTAAACTATTTTGAAGATCTCTTGAGGGACCATGAGCCTTGTTGTATAGTTTTGCAGTGTCATAGGGACACTGCACATTTTTCTGGAAGTCTTTCTAAAGGTTCCATTTCAACTGATAGTTGCATGCATGGCAGGCTTTTAGTGGTCATGTGGTGCCATTTTTACAGGTCTACTCATGAGTCCCTTCAAATCATGGCAGTTATTGTTAGACTGCAAAATCAGCCATAGCTTTTTTCATTCATTGATCTGCAAGTCAGTTGCTCGTTCAATATGTACTGACGCCTGTGCTTTCAAAAGGCCGGGAGAATTTCACTCCTCAAGAAGCTGCTATGCTGTCTGGAGAAAGGAAAAGAGGACTCCCAGATGGGCCCATGTTTCCTTAGCTCTAGTTCTTTGACATTCCCTGTCCCATGAACCCCTCCCTCCTTACCACTTGCTCTGAGGAAGCAATCAGATATTGTGTAAGTGTCTTAGTTACTTTTCTCATTTCTGGGACAAAATATCCAACACCCACAAGTTAAAGTAGGAAAGAATTATTTTAGCTCACATTTTGTAGAGGTTTCAGTCCACAGTCAGCTGGATCCAAGGCAGAACATGATGGTATCTGGGTATCACAGAGAAGAAACAGTCCATGGCACAGCAGGTACTAAACAGTGAGCAGCAAGTCTTCCTTTCCCTTTTTATTCTATTCAGGCTATAAGACCATTTTGTTGTGCCACCTATACCCAGAACAGGGCTTCCTATTATCTACACCCAGAACCAAACTTCTTAGCAGTGAATGTACAGATAGAGATGAAATGGAGGTAAACATATGTTCTGAGACAAGAAATATTCAGTAAAACTTAATGGTAACCACATATGCAAACTGACATTTTCTAGTAGCCAAATTAAAAAGTCAAAGACACAGGTAAAATTAATTATTATGTATCAAAACACAAAATTAAAATATTGCCATTTCATCCTGTAATCAGAAGGCAAAATTATTTTATATTCTTTTTTATACTAAATTTTCAAAGTCTCATGCTATATTATACTTAAAGCACATCTGATATGTCACAGTCAGTTCTGAGATATGCTACAATAATGACTCAAATTACCAACAATTGCAAATAAGATGTGGAAGAGATTCCAAATTGTCTACATGTTCACTGGCAGTTTTTCCTTAGAAGGAAAGAAAAAGGTGTATCTATGGCTACTGCAGAGGGTAACTATGTAAGCCTTGCCTGTGGTATCCATTTTGTGGCAGGGAGAAATAAAAAAGTCTAAGGCTTTTCTAGAAGGTGCTAGCATTTTTTATAATGTCTTACACAAAGCAGGTTCTTGGTAAGTATGAGATAAATTGAAATGAAATCATAATGTGCATTTAAGATGACCACCCAGGTTCCTTCTCATCATCATGTGTCAGGGTTCTTCGTGTCCTTGTGTGTCTAAACTCCAGAGAGAAAAGTCACAATGCAAATGATTGCATTTCCAATACATCATAGATTGTTTTTGAAGATTCAGAGCTTTTCGTATCCCTTTATTCTTACTATTCAAAGTGTGGTATTCAAACCACTTGGAAATTTGTTAGAAATGCAGGATTTGAGGTCCCAATCCAGATCTACTGAATCAAAACATTTACTTTTCTAGGATCTCCAGGAGATCCCTGGACAAATATACAACTTGAACAGCCAAATTTTTCTCTTATCTGTTTGTGTAATGCGCCTGTTTTAGCTGGGTTTCTTCCAGAGGCTTGAGTAATTACCAGTGTATCACAAGAAGAACACAGAAACTTGGGGACTGTGATGGTTGATTTTACGTGTCATAGATAAGATCATAGGGTGCCCAGAGAGCTGGTAAGACAGTATTTTACAGCATGCCTGTAAGGATGCTTCTAGGAGAGATTAACACTTGGATATGTGGACTGATAAAGAAACTGGCCAGTGCCAATGTGTGGGCATCATTTTACTCGTGAGAGCTAGAGTATAAAAGAAACGCAAAGAAAGGAAGGATGAATTCTCTGTCTTTACCTGATCATTTGAGCTTATTGGTCTCTCCCTGCCTTTAGTCTGGGACTTATGCCACTGATGCTCCACGTTCTCAGATCTTAGGATTCAGAGCCCTCCTGGACGCTCAGCTTTCAGGTAACAGATCAGGGAGGTTTTCTGCCCCATCACCATATGAGCAAAGTTTTACAACAAATCTCTTTCTAAATGTCTACGTATACTATAAATTCTGTTTCTCTGGAGAATCCTAATATAGAAACCAACCCCCAGCCAGAAACTGCTTGGTTCTCTCACAGCATTTCAAATGGTCTCAGGCTGTGGGAAGGCAGGGCAGCATCCACTACACTGTGGGTACCGAACAGACCCTGGAAAACTCAGAGGAAATTCTCATGTCCTCTCCCTCCCCAGCCTCAAGGAAATTTGTACAGCTCACAGCCTCTTGTAAATTTTTCCTGGTCTGCTGACCACCCTCAGGATCTCGTAGCACCTTAACTGTACACAGGATCCATGTCACAGGGACACCCTAGGCTGCTGGGAGAAACTTAAAAATGTGGCGATCCTTACTTGAAACTCAATAGTTATTATCTGGAGTCCTCTGACTACTGAAGACAGATAAAGGTCCATAGCGCATGAGCACAGAGTCGCTCTTTTTAAATAGAGCTATGGGACAAGCACAGCTGCTGAAATGACACCTAATCCTGGTTGATTCTCTCTAGTGTAAGAGGGGCCTCTCCCAAAATTTTCTCATTCTTCTGGAACCAAATAAAGCTTCTAGCTTCCCAGGTTGGTCTCTAATCTTCTCCTCTCATGTCTGTCTCCCACTGCCCATCCATCCCGCACATCTGTCTATACAACATTGTATGTCCGGGGTGGTGACCCTACAAACAGAACGATGAATCTTCCTTTCTCCAGTTCCTCAAATAGTCTCCTCGGAGATAGATCAGGTTATGAATGCTATAGGAAACCATCCATTCCAGTTCTTCAGATGGGCTATTATAACAGGAACTTTCAACTGTGGTAGCAAGTTAGAATTATCTGGGGAAACATACAGATACATATATCCCAGTTCTGTCTCAGACCAATAAAAATTAGAATCCCAAGGTTGGAAATCTTTTTGTACAGTGAGGGATGAGATACACTGCACTGGATCATTGTCCAAAGCAGTGGTCAGAGTCTTAAAGACTAGGAAACAACAAAGACTTAAAGATCATAGTGCATCAGACCTAAATGAGATAGTGCTAGTAAGCCCTAGGAATGGTGTGAGCCTGTAAGAGATAGGACATGCGTGTAGACAGAACACCGCGGGCAGTGCCTTTGTGTAGCATCTTTAGTAGAATTTGTTTGGAAAGTCTTCTTTTATGGGAGAAGAGATAATTAAGCAGGCCAACTTCTGAAATGTCCCTATAAAGAAAAATTTGTGTTTTGGTTGATTAGTGGTTGTTTAGTTCTTTGAAGGACCAGAACTAGAGATCCAAAATACCAGTCTCACAATATCAAAACATACACAATATACAAAAGAATAAACTTCATTTTAGTCAATAAAATTTAAGAAAACTGAATAAATGGAGGAACATATGCCATCCCTTGGTAGGAAAAAGTAAGTAAAAGGGAAATATTTCCTTAAATTAATTTAAAGGAGTGTGGAAAATTTCCCATCCAAATTATGAAATACAAAAGAATGTGGGTTTAGTAAGTGACTCTCATCTGGAAAAAGAATATATAAGAAAATACTAAAGAACACAAGACAGAAAGTGAGTTTACTGCACCAACTTTACTATGTATTCTAAATTCTTGAGTAGACTTAGAAAAGAAAGCTGGGAAACAAACCAAGTGCATTTGATAGTTTGATATTTTAAATTGGTGGAAATATAAAGGATGACTTAAAAATATATTGGGAAAATTAGTTCAATATTTGCACTAATTTCTATCCCAAAAATCCACTCAAATGAAAACTAGTGAGATGTAGAATAATTTAACACTTCAAAAAAACCTATAAAAAGTAAACAATGATTCAGAGATTTAAACGTGTATTCACAAAAAAAGACATATTACTGGCTAGTAAGTATGCGAAGAAAGTATTCAATGACATTAGTTATCAGTGAAACACAAATTAAAACCGTGATATAATACCTCCCACTAAAATGACTAAAATAAAAAACATTGACACCAACCAAAGTTGACAAAATTGTGAACAATTGGAATTCTCTTACAGGGTTAATGGGTGTGTAAGATAGAATTGTTTTTAAAATGTTCTGGCAGTTTCTTCTAAAACTAAGCTTATTTTTATCTTACGGTTCATTATTTATGCTTTATATATTTGCTCTTAAGAAATAAAAACATATGCCCACAAAACTATAGTAACTAAACAGTGTAGAGCTGGCATTAAAAACAGACATATAGACCAATGGAAGACACTAAGGAACCCAGAAATAAATCCATACATCTATCATGAGTTGCCTTTGGCAAGAATGCTAAGAATACACCTAGAAACAGGACAGTCTCTTTAATAAAATGTGTACAGAAAACTGGATATCCACATGCAGAAAAATGAAATTAGACTCATCTCACACTGAATACAAATGTAAACTCAAAAACATTAAAGGCTAAAAGTAAGGCCTAACTACTAAATTACTAAAAGACAGCATAGAGGGAAACTCAGTAGCATTGATTTTTTTTTGACCCAAAAGCACAGGTAACAAAAGCAAAAATAGACAGATGATGTCTCATCAAACTAAAAATTCTGCACAGCCAATGAGACAGTCAACAAAGTGAAGAGACATCTTACAATCTATATCCCTGGCAACATTTAAAAAATATTTGCAAATTATACATCTGAGAAGGAGTTAATATCCAAACATATACAAATATAAACCATGCAATAACAAGAAAACAAAAAGTCTAATTATGATAAAATGGGAAAAGGATATAAATAGATATTTATCAGATGAAGACATACAAATGGCCAACAGACATACAAAAACTAATGATGAGACTAATCATAAGGAAAAGGTAAGTCAAAAACCACAATGAAATATCACATCCTGCCTGTTAAAATGACTATTACCAAAAGGTAAGTGTTAGCTTAGACGTGGAGAAAAGGGATCATTTGTAAATTGCAAAAGAATATAATTTAGTCTCATCATTATGGAAAACAGCATGGAGGTTTTTCAAAAAATTAAAAGTAGGGCTGGTGATTTAGCTCAGTTGAACAAGCGCCTGCCTGGGAAGTGCAAGGTCTTGAGTTTGATCTCTGGTGCCAATAAATAAATAAATAAACAAACAAACAAACAAACCAGGCATGGTGGTCAATGTCTATAATCCAAGCTACTCAGAAGACTGGGGAAAGACATTCAAAAGTTTGAGCCAAGCCTACACTACGGAGCAAGTTGAGGTCAGCCTGGACTATATATGGAGACCCTGTCTCAAAAAAGCAAGCAAAAGATTAAAAATAATTGTGCCATATGATTCAGTGATCCTACACCTGGGTATATATCCAAAGGAAATTGAATCAATGCACAAAAGAGCTTTCTGGATTCCCATGTTTTTTGAAGTACTAATTACAACAGTCTAGATATGGAACCAATTTATGTGCCCACCAATGAATGAACAGATTCCATACACAGTGAAGTACTAGTCAGCCTTTAAAAAGAATCCCTACTATTTTTGCAACAGTGTGGATGAACCTGCAGGACATGATGCTAAGTGAAATAAACTAGGCATGCAAAGATATAATTTCACTTGCAGATGGAGTCTAAAACACTTCTCGTAGAAGCAGAAAGCATATTATGATGGTTACCTGGGCCTGACAGGGAGAGGGCCATGGGTTGGGGTGTGTTGCCTCAAGGATATACAATTTCATTGAGATAGGAGGAATCAATTCAAGAGATCTCGTGTACAACATGGTGACTATAGTTCATAGCAATATATACTCAAAAATCACTAAGACAGATTTTAAGTGTTCTTATCCCCCAAAAGATGCATTTATATAATTTTCATCAATTAAATATTTTAAAAACATATGCCCACTAAAGAATAGATTTGTTCTCAGCTATTGAGACTTTTATAAGTAAGTGCAACAAATCAGACTCACATTTGTAAATATCAGATTGTCTCTCTAGTGTAAAAAATAAATAATAATAAAAACGGAAAGAATAATAAGATCCCAAATATGTAATAGATATTGTACTAATGAAAGAGAAAAAAGTGCTTGAAAGGAAAGAACAACTTGCAGGTATACACATATAATTGTATGTATGTTTAAGTGTGCAAGATAAATAACCATACTGCTAAGTTTTGGTTAGTTCATCAAACAGAATAGTTTGTGCTGTTGTTGTTTGATTCTGTTCATTTTTATTCTTTGATTTTGTAACTTGAACAATTAATTCTAAGATAACAATATGCAATTTATCAACTAGTGATTTCTCACTGTTACTTTTTGAAATTCTGTATTATTTCTACCTTTTTTTCTGTTTTGCCTTTTTTCTCTAAATAAAAAAAATAAAGCTCATTCCAGATTAAAAAAATAAATTTGTTCATAATAGCAAGAACTAATATCCATCCCACTTCTCGCCACAGTCACTATATCTAGCTTAAACACCCTCTTCCACATGATTGACCATAACTTAATCAAGTCAAGGTAAAAGATGCTAATGAACTCAGCGGTTATACTACCTTCCAAGACAAATCTCAGAAAGTTGACAACAAGCAATTTAACCCCAAAATCCATTATACAGGAACATGAAGGGGCTTCTCTCTTTACTCCTTTCTGGTTACATCAAAACTTTGGCCACAGACCAGAATTATAGAAGGCCTGCGTGTTGGTACAAGCAATTTATGACAAGCAAAGCATCACTCCCCTTTCTGAATGTCAAAACAGTGGGAGCAGCGTCTCCTGAGAACCACAAACACTCAGTCTGCAGGCTCACTGCCAAACGGAAGGCCTTGCAGATGTAGGGTCCAGGAAGTCTGCTCTTCACAATGTTTATGTAGTTAAGGTTACAGACTGGATGTAATTTGGACAGTTGCCCAAACCTTTTTCATAAGAGCTCCTCCTCTGAGTCCTCTGAGAAGATCTTTGAGGCTCATAATAACATCTGCTGTATTTGGGGCAAAAGACTGGAGGTCACTGCCCTACAGTCTTCAGGGGAACACAGAGGACGCCCCCTCCCCCAGAGATAGGAGATCAGAGCCAGGATCTAACTGCACCTGGTTTATGCCAGACTATGAGAAGCCTCCAAGAGGTTCAGTGACTTCTCAATTTGCAGTTCCCAAAAGCAAGATTCTGACAGATACAGGAGAAAGCTAGCACTGAAAGAGCTGGACCTCTTTTCAGGTCAGTGTGACTGTGACCCACAAGGCAGACTGGGAAAGGCCAGGCACAGAGAGCCGAAGTCAGTAGCATCCAAGATTGAGAACAAGCTGACTGTGGGAGTTAAATGGGTTCAAAAGGTGTGGGCATGAGGGTTGTTGGATGTGCATGCCAAGCATATCACACCCTACATGGCAAAGTGATCATTCTTTGTGGTACAGTGATGAATCAATTAAACTTAATTAAATGATTACACTTAATGAAACTATAATCCAGGCTTTTGATTTCCCAGCAGTGGGCCTGGCTCAGGAGATTTGAGTGTTATCTCCTTAGGGGAATTTCTTATAAACCTACATATAAATCTGATTCTTAGTCAACAGGGAGATTATTATTCTGGGGAAAAAAATGTTAGTTTTGGTTGGCCTGCTTTGTTCATCCACTGTTGACCAAAGGTAACAGCTGAATGAAGAGCTGTATTTGGTGACCCATGGTACAGTTTTGCCTTACCTGGGGACCCCAAATTCATGGAATAATAGCAATGGTTTTTATTTCCTGTGTTGTTTACTGTATTTGAATCAAAATAGTTCTGAGGGCAATGTACAGATTCAGGTAGAATTTTTGTCTCCTCCCCTCCAATGTTGTTCCCACAGTGTGTCAACCCACCATCAGAGTATATGAGCAAACACACCATATTTAGATTTTCCCATCCAGAGTTAACCAAGCTTTCTTTCTGGTACTTATGACCCCAGTCACTTATTTCCTGTATGATACAACCAGATAAAGCCTGGGTGCCTGAGCTCTTATGTAGGGAAACAGTTTACCTACACATGAGTGGACCAGGAGACTGATTCATAAGGTGGCCTATCATTCATTCAGAGCCGATACCCGGTATTGTCCCTTTAGAAAAATCCATCTGCAGAGAAGATGTATAATCAGAAGGTTGTTGGTTAAGCACAAGCCTCTGCAAGAAAAGTCATTTTGATTGGATTAATGATGGAGGCTCTTACACTTTGTTGGACAGATTGCTACTTCACTTTTCACTCTGGGCTTGTTTGAAGGAGCACACGAGTGACCCGGGACTTGGGGCTTCCCCCTGGCTTGGTACTGAAGGGACTGTCACATTATGCCTTTGACCCTCTGCTGCTCCAGACTTAATGGGATGCCACTGAGATCCTCTGGTTCGCACAGCCTGGCCTCAGCCACCCAATTCTTGTCTTCTGAATCACCAATTTCTTCCCTGAGAGGGGAGGAATTTTACTTCTGCTGATTTCATCTGTTACACATTGGTTCTTCCAAATTCCAGTCTCCGAGGACAGTGTAGCTTCTAAGTTCTCATCTACTACTTTGCTCTCTTTTCACTGTTAGCAGTGGAAGACAGATCAAATTCTGTCCTTACATAATGTGGAACTCAGTCTTTTGACTGCACAACTGGAGTCCTTAATTCACAATTCACCATCCAATCACTTTTCCGTTAGCCACTGTGAACCTCTTAGGGATCTGTCTGTAAGCTTTGTTACAAATCGGGCGTCTACTCAAATTAGCTAAGTAAAAACGAGGGCCTCCCAGAAGCGACCTCTAGCAGAAATTCACTTCACCTGCCCTCTATGTATTGCACTTTGCCCAAATTTCACTCTTTCACAAAACCAATAATCCCATTAGATTAGGGTCCACCCTAGAAGTCTCATTTTAGCTTGATTATTTCTGCCAAAACTCCATTTCCAAATGCAATCATATTCTAAGGTTAGGATTCAAAATATCCTTCTAGGTGAACACAGTTCAACCCATATAATGCACACATAGGTAATTTTATATAAAAGCCCAAGTACAGTCATGTTCATAAGTTATCATTTGTGTAAAATTTTAATTGTACATTTTACACTTAGTTCCTCCCTCCCTTTTTCTTCCTCTTACCCTAAGGTAACCAATTCGAATCAATGGTTGTGTTTCCTTCTTGCTGTTTTCTGTACTACTGTAACCCCATACACGTGGATGCACGGACACATGTTTTTGGGGGGAGGATCATTCCCCTAAAAATGGAATCAAATTTTGTGGATGTATTTCCACCTTCTCTCATTCAACAGTATCTTATGGGAATCCCTGCCAATCACCTGGTTTAGTTGTACTTCATTTTTTATTGATAGGAAAAGAGTTCCTTTGTGTAACATATTACACAAACTATTAAGTTCCTGCTTGGCAGATGGGCATTCCCTTTATTCCTCCTAACAGAGCCCTAGCTTTTATTGCTATCAAGCTACATTCCCAAGGGTGGAATTGCTCAGTCAAGGGAAATCCGTACTTTTAATTTTAATAAATGTTCTCAAATGTCTCCCAAAGGATTTCAACACATCCTAGTTCACCAGGAAAGATTCATAGTACATTCCTCCAACCTCTCTCCTCCAAGGTCTTACCAGTATACCATATCATGGAACTGTTTACCAGTCTAAATGTAAAATAGTTTTTATCATTAATTTGCTTTTCTCTGATAACTAGTGAATTTGAGCTTCTTTTCTGATGTTTGCTGGCCAGAAATATTTATTCTGCTGTGAATGGTTTACTTGTACCTTTTATGTGTCCTTCTTTTTCTCACCATTTTGTCCTTTTCTCATCAATTTATGTCCACATTATAGAAGTAAACTTTGTCATTTGTATTACAAATGCACTTTCCTCATGCATCATTTACCTATTGACATTATAATTTAAAAGTCAGTATAACTGAATTTTCCCTTATAGCTTCTTGTCTTAATTTAAAACCTCTCCCACCCTTGCAGTGTACATGTGGCCTACTGGGTTGTTAGAAAATACCTTCATTGTTGTAATTTTACATTGAGAAATGTCATCTATCTGAAATAGATCTCCTATGCTTTGTAGAAAATGGGCACTATATTTTCAAGTAGTTAAGATCATTTTATTCTACACAGAAAATAGCCTGGGCCAATACTATCTATTATATGTTTTCCTTCATTTTTATATATCACATTTTCATTTATACTGAGGTTTTTCTTGGACTTTCTTGCAAACTCTGCAAAGAGGAAACACAAAAGACTGAAAGAACAGTTAATGTTTTAGCTACAGTAGCTTTGGAGTGGTGAGAATTTAGGTAACAATTATTCTTCATTTTGCTTAACAGTATATTTTAATTTGTTCTCTTATTAAGTATGCATTATTAGTGTAATAAAAATAAACAAATAGGAGGGACTGGCCAACACAATTAGTTTCATCATTCATACTGTCCCAGGACAAAAGGATTGGATAACCAGGGAGCAGAACAAGGATTCTTGGAGACTGGAGAGGATTTTACCCGCAGGGAGAAACATAATAGGGGTTTTCCCAGGACACCTGGAGAATCTCTTCAAAGGCTAGCTTGCCCAGAGCAGGACTGATTGAGTTTGGAGAAGTCATTCAGCCAACTCATTATGAAATAGGTGTGAGGAGGTGACTTAAAGTGTGATCGGCAGGCCCTGCCCATTTAGGCACAAGAAGTTTAATTGATTGGAAGAGCAGGTTGCTCCAAGCTGATGCAACAACTGCTAGGGTTGAGTGCATTGTTTGAAACATGTGAAGTGATGCAATAATTGCCCATTTT
This sequence comes from Dolichotis patagonum, assembly GCA_004027295.1. Taxonomy (NCBI): domain Eukaryota; kingdom Metazoa; phylum Chordata; class Mammalia; order Rodentia; family Caviidae; genus Dolichotis; species Dolichotis patagonum. Next base: position 12,579 of record PVJX010023569.1, on the reverse strand, counting down.
CTGCAGCAGTTTAACTGCTGGCAAGAATTCATATGCTGAAAGTCAAATCACAACAATTCGCACTGGTGATTAGAGAGCACATTCAAATGACGGAACAGTGTAAACACTGTATTGTTTCCTTAGTGTAAGAAACTGAAAGTAAATAACATCTAAAAGTTACAATATGTAGAGTGAGAGGAAAAGAAATGAAAATTATATTGTTTGATCAATTTTGCATGCTTGTGCCTGGTAACCTAAGCAACAATTTTGAAGATAACACTATGCAATGTAACAACCATTGTTAAATTCCTATCATCTTGCTTTGAAATCCTATATCGCTATTGTTTTGTTGTTATTGTTCACATTGTTGTCCTTTGGCTTTTGTTGTTTTTTTTTTCTTTGATTGCTTTTTGATTTTTCTGTGCTTGTTTTCTCTTTAAAAATGATGTAAAAGTAACACCAGGGCACACACATCCTCTGCTCCTAAGAGACAACAGTCAGTTAAAGTCCTGAAGTGTCCCCAGAAGAATTCTCTGGCCCCAGTGAAAGCTCTGCAGTAGGTTTGCAGCCTCACTGCTGTCTGCCGTCTACTGTGAGGATAACTGGCCCCAGCCACACAGCCCACCATGACCAGAACACACTCCGCCTCTGTCTCTACCTAGTACTGATGCCTCTGAAGGGAAGATATGTTGGACTCAAACCTTCCAGTGTCTCCCTTGATGGCCTAGAACTTGGGATGCGGGGTGTCTACAAATCAAAGTGCATCATCACGGCTTTTTTCTGCCATCTAAAATGCTAAGATCTCACTTGTAGTCGTTTGCAGAACAGAACGAGCCAGTGGTGGCACCCGGGGTCCTCCAGACTCCATTGCTTTGTGTGTCGCTCCTCACTGTCCAATCTCACTGACTTTTTGAAAGCGTAGAAACTATCATATATATTATGTGCCTCCAACGCTTAGCACGGTAACCAATGGAGCACCATGAACTGGTAGCCCATGTGATATTTAGTTTGGTTTCCACAAGGGTATTTTGTTTGACTTTTTATACAAAGCAGACTAATTGCCTCCCAAAGATGTTCACACCCTAGTCTTCACGTTACCTTACATGGCAGAGAGCGTTCTGCATAAGCCATTAAATGAAAGGTTTTTAAATGGGGAGATTATCCTGGATTATTTAGGCGAGTGCTATGTAATTACCAGGATTCTTTAAAAACAGGAGAGAGAAGCAGAAGGTTCAGCCAAGAGGGACAGCGTCAAGAGAAAGACTCCAGTGACTGAGGCTGGCTTTGCAAAGGGAAGAAGAGGGCAGTGAGCCAACAAATGCAGGCAGCCTCCAGAACTGTAAACCAACCCTCCCCAGAGCCTCCAGAAAACACACAGCTCTGCCAGCGCCTCTATTTTAGACCAGTGAGATTTTTCTCTGTAGATGTTTTACCTCCAGAAGGGGAAAATAATGCATTTGTGTTTTCTAAAGCTACTAAATCTGTGGCAGTTTGTTTCAGCAGCGATAGGAAACTCATACAGGAAGTAAATGAGAATGTCAGGGCTAAGGACAGGCCCCACCGCTGCTGAGTACCCACCCGATTGTCCACTAGGCCTGGCTTCTTGTTTCTGCTCCATCAGCCTTGGTTGAGTTATAGTTACCCCTCAGGTCATTAACTGGCTATCAAAAACCTGAGGCTAGGTATCAGTGAAAGCTTGTGGCCCATCATCTTGGGCCTGGCTTGTGGCCTGGCAGGAACTATTAAGGGACTAGGGACATGTTAGTTGATGTCTTTTCATCTCTGTTTCTTTGTCTGTAAATTGAAGGGGTCCCACTGGGCCTGCTCCAAGGAGTCTTTCTACTCTAGATGTCAAGGTTCTATGACTGAGTAGTAGTGGCTTGTGATCCAATTACCATCATGTAATTTGGGTCTGGATGCTGTAGTGGCTATTTTTGCCCTGCTGGTTGGGATAAGAATAGTTCTCAGCATCCTTTCTGGCAACCTCTCTTTCTCTATGGTAAAAATACTCTCTGAATGGAAAATGCCAGCTTGCTGCCTGGGACTTTCTGCAGGCAGCATCAGCAAACATAAACCAAGTGCCTGCCTCAGGCAAGGCACAGCACCCGGGGAGTAAAGAACTCAAAGCTCGTCTCTGAATTTACCACATAAATGCAGGGACAGAAAAGTCAAGTGACCTAGATTCTCTTTAGTACCAGAGACATTGTATTTGTTAAAGGCAGCTAATACCTGCTTGGCCAATATTATATTTCAATAAATTTTGTTTGCTCTGTAAACAGACAAGGATTAGAAATTCTATCCCCTAGTACATACCAACACATGAATGTTGATGGTTTAAGTGTAGCTTGAAGGTTTTCTTTCCTCCAAATAGAAAAAAATAGCAGTATGTATTTTAGAGGTTTTTTTGTGTGTGGGGAGGCAGTTTTGTTTGTTTGTTTGTTTGTGGAGACAAGATCTCACTGCATAGTGCTCTAACTCACAGTGATCCTCCTGCCTCAACATCCTGAGTGCAGAGATTACAAGCATATGCCACCACACCCAGCAGCAGTATTTTTTATTGAAATAGTCTCCAAAGGGAAGTTAATAGGAGAGAAAATGTACATATACACAGTGAAATACTATTCAGCCCTTAAAAAGAGAATCTTATCACTATGACCTGGATGAAACTGAAAGACACTATGTTAAGTGAAATAAGTGAAGCACAGAATGATAAACACTTCAGAATTTCTCTTATTTGTAGAATGTGAAGATGTTTTTCTAATAGCATTAGCGGGTAGGAAGGCAATTGCCAGGGGAAGAGGAACAGGTAGAGTGGGGTCAGGGACACACTGATCGGAGAATACAGAATTTGTGTTGGATAAAACTAACAAAAATATAGACTTTTCAACTTTTATGTTGTAAACCCAAGAGAAAGCAAGAATAAACTTTTGAGTCTTATTTTTCTCTCTCAACCTTTCTTCACTGTTCTGTGCAGTTAAAAAAGAAGATGGAACATTTTTTCATTAAAAAAGTAGGTTCAGTGTGCTCTACTGACATTTTGGTTTGATTCTAGGGACTCTCTAATTTCTTCCTTGATGGGAAAAACAAGCAGACCACTGAGCTCTGTGTTTAATATTGGCAGTGGGCAGAGCGATCCAGTAGACTACTGGATTTAATGGCAATGCACTGTTTAATCTCTATGTGTTTTCATAACTTCTGAGGTTCCTTTTGTGATCAGTTTCTAGCTTGATTGTGCATGGAATAATTTTGATTATTGATTTATTTAAGCATGTTTTATGGGTTAGGACATCATCTGTGTTGGCAAAAATCCCATATACTGCTGAGAAGAATGTACATTCTGTGCTTGTTGGGTGGAATAGCATCTAGTTACTTGCTAGGTCCATTTGTTCAAAGGTTGATTCAACTCTGATATTTCTGTGTTGCTTTTTTTGTCTAGTTAATCTATTTGTGATGGAGGGGTATTGAGATTCCTCACTATAGCTGTGTTGGTGTTTGTCTTATCTTTAGGTCCAGTAGTGTATGTTTTGTGAAGTTGTGTGTGCCAGTTTTCAGTGCATATATAGTTAAATTGTCTCTTTATGTTGAATTGTTCCCTTGGCCAAAATGTAATGACTTTCTCTGCCCCTTCTGATCAGTTTTGGCTAGAAGTCCACATTTTCATAGAACAGAATCACTATTCATGCTTATTTTCAGGCTCCTGTGGTATAAAATTTTATTTTCCATCCTTTGATTTTTTAGCAAATGATTTTCTTTATCCAGTGTCTTTCTTGTATACAACATATCTTTGGGTTTTGTTTTTGATCCAATCTGTATTTTGATTGGGAAATTGAGACCATTCACCTTGAGAGTTATCACTGAAAGCTATTGACTTGTTCTGGTCATTGCATTATTTTCCTGTTGCTTACTCTTTTTTTTTTTTCCTAACTCTTCCCCCTCCTTCTTTTTCTCCTCCTCCTTCTCTTCTGCCTAAATGCTCACTCTGCCTGCCTTCATTGTCTCCTTCTGGGAGATCCTCTTTCTCTTTTCTTTTTTGTGCTAGTTTGATGGGAAGATTCTATGTTCTTTTGTTGCTTTTAAAGTATCTCAAAGCATGTGTTCACCTACATCAGCCTGTGTTCTAGTTCTGACACTTCAGTCTCACACCAGTCACTTCTGCTGCCCGTACTTTAGTAGAACATTTATCTCCTGATTTCTGTTTGGTACTTTTTATGAATGCTAATTCTTTGCAAAAGTAGTCATTCATGTTTTGTATCGTTTGTTTAGCTCAGCTAGCTTTTTATTAGGGCATTCTGTAAGCTTACACATCATTTTGCCTGTTAAATCCATTATCTGTTTAGTTATTGCATCTTTGAGTTTGCTGAGCACTTTATTGATTTTTTTTGTCTCCTCTTTTATCTTTCCCAATAATTTGGCTGAGTGTTGATTCCCTATTCTTCAATGTTCCATGGATTAAGTTTGGGGGACTTGAAAGTTTTGGTGTCGTTTTGTTGCTGTTTTCTAACAGTTCTATCATCATCACCATCATCATCTTCATCATTTGTGCAGTTGCTGATCAATTATATTGAAAAGATCTTATTACTAGTGCAGAGATTTCTTTAGTTAGTGCATGCTTTCCAGTAATGTGCTCTGTGTGTAACTAAGAATAAGCTTTTGCCTCTATCCCAAGTCCAACCTCCTCCATTAATTTGGGTAGAAGATGATGTAGTGTAACTGGCCTACCACTAGTTCTCCAGAAGTAGACTACAGTATTGTTGATATTATAAAGTCAAACCAAATAGTGACACACAGTGAAAACTGATTACTAGCAATAGCAATAAAATCAGTAATAATAATAGAGTAGAAGACAAACTGGATATTGACATACCATAAGAACTGGTAAGCTGCCACTTATATTCTTAAAATATTCAAAACAAAAGATATTATGATAATTTAGACACAAAACAAACCAAATATTGGCATACAATAAATAATAACTAAGTGTAACAACTACACTACATTAACATTAGAAAAGAATTCAACAAAAACAGCATACAGTCATCTAAATATCTAAAGATTAATAAAGTTTAATAGTAATATTAGTAAAGATGAAAGGGGTGGGGAAGGGGAAAGTGAAATAAATAAAATTCAAATGAGAAAGAAAAAGAGAATAAGGAGGAAAGAGAAGTGAGATAAAGGGTCCTATTCAGGAGTAAAGAAAAAATAAATGAATCAGGTAAACATTAACAGAAAAGAATAAACATGAAAAACTTGGAGCAAAATGAGGAAAAAAGAAGAAAAGAAAAACTCCAGCAGCTGGTAAGAAAAAGAGATGAATGCAAAAAAAATTCCTCTGTGTTTGAATGAATGGTTTCTTTCTAATGTTTGCAGTATTGGGAACCATGAGAGATGGGGAGAAGATATTAAATAACTACTAAGACCTATTTTGTTTCCACACTCACATTTTTGTGTACAAATACTGAATCCAGCCCCTCCTTTCCTGCTGGGTGTGGTCAACCAATGGTGTCCACCACACGGTTGTATTTACTCCAACGACTCCTGGTTTCCACATCCTTCTTTGCACGCTAAGTCCTGGCTTTCTCTGCCTAGCTTTGTAACCTGTGGGTTGTAAGGTGCCCTCCCCCAGCCCAGTCCAGGGTTCTCTTTGTAACAACTGTCCAGGCTGAGGCATACCCTTGATTATGTTGGCAGATGGGAAAAACAAGCAGACCACTGAGCTCTGTGTTTAATATAGGCAGTGGGCAAGGAGGTCCAGTAGACTACTGGATTTAATGGCAGCACTCCCAGACCCTGCCTCCACTGCCAAAACCCACACACAATGAGCCTGGCTTCTCACCACGAAGGGCAGGGCCACTGTATACTTTCTGGCCTGAGCTTCACTCAGGAATTCTATGTCTAGCCCACACCTTCTCTGCAGCTGTCTCATCCAGTCACTGTGGTAGGGTGATCCCAGAAACCCAGAAGTGTAATCGTTTTGTAGTTATTCTGTAACTCAGTCATAAACAATTAACCCTTTCTCAAAATGGCTCCTCACTTTCAAATATGGCGGGCACTGTACTGGATTCCTTCTCCAACTGTAGGCTGCCTTGAAGAAGGAGTTACTTTCAGAGTAAAACCCCAGGATGTTTTATGCAGTTTACGGTAACTGTGGACTTTTCTTAGGGCTAGCACTGCCAGCCTGATCTGTTTTTCTTGGGAGCCCCTGACCCAATCCAGGCTGACCTTATGTTAGTGGAGACAGGTTTCCCCTCCCCAGGAGCTGGAGTTAACTTTCCAGACTGCTTTGTTCTTTTGTCTTCTTTGTGTTCTATTTCTCCAACTTCTCGGGAACTTCTAGTTGAGATTCTAATTTCCAGAGATGTACTTTTATTCTTCACCAAGTTGTTCTCCAAGGTATCTGTATTTCATGTCCCAGAGAGGTCTTTATTTTGCTGCTGGTCTTTATTTCTACCATTTTTAATTCCTTATCATTTTAATAATGTTAAGAACACTGTTAGAACACTGTTCTAACAAGTGTGAAGTTATATTTCATTGTAGTTTTAATTTGCATTTTCCCAATGATTAGTGATATAGAGCAACTTTTCATGTGTCAGTTGGACATTTGTATGTCTTCCTTGGATAAATGTCTATTTAGATCCTTTGCCAATTTTTAGCTTGGTTGCTTTCTTATTATTGAGTTACACATTTCACCTATTAGTCCCTTATTAGATATATGGTTTGCCAGTATTTTTTCCCATTCTATTGATTGTCTCTTTACTTGGTTGATTTTAAGGGTGGGAGGGGCACTGTGCAGAAACTGCTTAGTTTGTTTTGATCCCAATGTTTATTTTTGCTTTTCTTTGTCTGAGATTTTTGGGGTGACTTTCAAAACGCATATGTATGAGGCATATATCATGGAATTTTTCCCCCATATTGTCTTGCAGACATTTTAGTTTCAGATCTTACATTTAAGTCTTTAATCCATTGTGATTTGATTTCTGTACATAGTCTGAATTAATCTAATATCATTCTTATTGTACTGAATCTTTATATCTCAATGTATCATTTAATTTATGGTACATCTCAATTTGGACTAGCCACATTTTAATCGGCTAGTAGCCACATGTTTTCAGTGACTACTTTCATTTTTCTAAACATTAGCAATCACAAAAATTGATCACATTTAGTCTTGCTTAATCTAAAATGAAATGTAGTACTTTGAATCTGACCAGAATGGTTCACAAATAGTTACCAACAATTATATGATGTGTTCTCCTCATGAGACTCTTGTTATACAAATTATAGAAAAAAGGAAGGACACAATAAACAAAAACAAAAATTTCTAACTGATATATCCCATAGACATTTCAGAACATCCAAAGGAAAGTATCACGGAATTCAAAGTGTAATAGAGAAAAGACTCAGATTTTGAATTATTCTACCCAGAAAAACTTATAAATGGAGCATTTCAAAATTGTACTTGCTAGTCAATTGTTTTGAATTTGAAATACATTTTTGTTTTTGTAAAAACATTATCAAATATGGTTTGCTTCCTAAGCAAGCCCAGAGACCTGATGGTTAAAACAAACCATAATGTGACAGTCAGCTTTCCAGGGCCTTAACAAACACAACTTACAAAGAAATAACAAACTTATGAAGAAAAAAGTTTATATTGGCTCTAGTTTTAGAGGTTTCACTCCATGACTGCTAAGCATCATTGCTTGTTGCAGTACATCATGGCAGAAAATGAGAGGAGGTTCCTCATGGTTGGGAAGGACATAGAGACACTAGGCCCTATATCTCTTAGTTTTCATCACCTTTTGAAAGTACCAAGCTGCAGATCGAGCCTTTTACATGTGGGACTTTGGCAGACTTTCTAGATCCAAACCATTAACACACAAACACATCAAAATGTTGTTTTTCTCCTTAGTGCCATTTTAATGGAGAAGAGACACTCAGAAAGCTGTAGCTTCAGTCATTTTGTTTAACTTTATTTGAGATCTGCAGAAATATATTGTGTTTCTAAATGTTTTAACTTTTAAAGAGTTAGCTTCTTTTAGGATGTCCATTTTCACTTTCTTGTTCTTAATGCCCTGGCATTATTGACAATAACCTTAGGGGATACCACGTAGTATCACAGCCAGTTGGAGACAGGACCAAAAACTGAAGACAGGATGAGAAAAGTCTGAAACAAACTGAAATAATCTGACAGGAAATTCAAAAGGGATAACTAATGGCCGACTTGGGACACCCCGCTGAACTGAGTCAGCTTTGGTTTTCAGTGTGGATGGCCCACCCGCCCACAGTTGCCAACAGCACAAAAGGAGAACTGGAGGGGAAGATGGTGTGCTGTTGCTGGAGAAGCTTGTTTCACTGGCTTTACTGATACGAACTCAGCTGTTATCATCATTGGAGGAGCTTGGCTCCTCACTGTTGCTGAGGGTGAGTGCAGTTCTCTATAGGGGAGCTCTGGTCCTTGAGTGTCGCTTCCTGGCTCCAGTGCAGATCTCTCAGCCTGCTGGCACAGATCCATCACCCTGCCGGCATAGACTTTATAGCTTCTGCAGTGACCTTTAGGCCTTCCCAGTGCAGACTCTTGGTACAGACTTGCAAGAGTCATTATTATGGGTTCTAGGCCTCCATCTGGACTCCTGGAGGACATAGCCATGGGCTCTATATCTGAAACTGGACTTGTGAAGGACATTGATGTGGGATCAAAGCCCTAGGTTGGATTCTTTGGGTCTCTAACACATGGATAGATCTCTTGCATTCTGCGTTTGACTTTTTGGGTGAATAATATGAAATAATCCTGTATTATTCCCTTAAAAACCCTGACTATAACAGATGGTAAGGAGAAAAAGGAGTAACTCTCTCTGTGTGTGTGTGTGTGTGTGCATGTGTGAGAGAGAGAGAGAGAGAGAGAGAGAGAGAGAGAGAGAGAAAGTAGGGTTCTTGCGATAGAGAAGTTACCTATGGTATAGTTAATGTAGTTCAAGAACAAATAGGGTATATGGAATTATCCTAAGAAAGAAACATGTAAGATGTGTACAGAAATTCAAATGCCTTCTGGGGTCAGACAGTAAATGAAAGAGGCAGACTGGGTTTGAAAGAATAGAAAGTAGTGTGTACTGTGTTGAATTAGAGAGTTTCAGAAAATTCGAATTTAAGTTTTTGTAAAACATTAGTGTGCGCCAAAGCAAATATACTGCAAACTGAGTTTTGTCCACTGGCTCCATTTAGAATCTTCCATTGAGATGAAAGAAGTGATGTTTGGTCAGATTGCCTAGACTCTGGGTTTTTATTCCTGCTTCATCACTCAGAAGTTCTGTTACTTTGTTTTCTGCATTTGTATAATGGTAGTTCCTACATCACTGGATGGTTGTAAAGCTTAAGTGAGATAACACAGACAAGGTGCTAGCATAGGGCCCAGACGATTGCTACTAGTGCTCAGTAAGTATGTAATAGAATGTGGTTTCCTGGTCAGAGGCTCATTGCTGTGCCTCCAGGGCCTAGCACAGGGCTTAGCATATAGCAGGTACTCACTAAATACTTGCTGGATGACTATGTAAATGAATAAAGGAAAGAGAAGCAGGGCCATAACTCTCCACACTGACTGAGGCAGCTTAAGTGAATATGATCGCGATGTCGTGATTTTGGTAGCACTGAGTCTGATTTCATGAACTCAAAGACTTTGAGAACTAGGATGCAATGAGTCTTGATTTTAGTCTTATTTTCCATTTTAAAAATAAGGAAACAATGACCCAATGGGACTAATCCAGGTGTACAAACCAGGTAACCATAAATCAAGAAGTCCTTGTTCTTGTGTTTTGAATGCTATTACAGAAATTCTGGTCTCTGAACAGCATAGAACAATGGGTATACTCACACAAAACAATTAAAGAACTGTACAAAATATATAACAGTGGTTTTGAAGACACCGGGCAGCCTCAGCTAATGACAGTGACCTAAAAAGAAGGGGAAAACAAGGTGAGCCCTACAGCTGCCCATACCAGATGCCTTGAGTTTACAGGAAAAAGCACAAAAAGATACTCAAGCAGAGCCCAGTACATGCCTGAGTTGAGAAGTCAGAGCTGAGTCTGGAGAGACCAAATCAGCTAGCATTTGAGGACAAAGCACTGGAGAGAAGGCTACAAGAGAAAACTTTGGAGGTCTACTAAGGGTCCTTTGAGTATTCACGCAGGCTACTCGCATGCATGTGAGTAAACGGGTGAAAGCTGGGAAATATTGGGATGCACAGAAATCCAAGACCAGAAAATATTTGAGTTCATAATTGCTAAAGTCTTCCAAATTTCATGAAAATTATAAACCCACAGATTCAAGAATCTGAACAAAACTTAAAGAAAAGCATGAAAGAAAAAAATACCAAGAATTCCATAATCATAGTGCTCAATGTCTAGGGACAACACCATCAAATTGATCAAAACCATTGACTGGTACAGAGAAAACTTCAAAGGCAGCCAGATAAACCTTCAAGGTGGGAGATTTTTCACAGAAATCAATGAAAGAAAGAAAGCAGTGGAATAACGTCTTTAAATTGTTAGGGGGAAAAATCAACTTATAATTCTATCTTCCATAACAGGACCCTTCAAAGAACAGATATTTTCAGACACACAAGGCTGAAAAAATTATCATCAGTAATAAAATAGCAAAATAAACTGTCCTTCAGGCATACAGACATGGAAAAGTGGATCTACCACAAAGACATGGGGAGCACCAGAAGTGGGTTGATTCTTTCTATGTTACTTGAGTTTGGCATTTGTGGAATTAAGGTTAGTCATCTCTGATTACCAAAACATATGTATAGGTTGCATACTGCATGAACATGTGGTACAACTCTGATAATCATTCTAGAGTTCCAAGATTTACCTAAATTTAGGCTGCTTGTAGGTGATCTCAAGATAATACAAAAGCTGTCTTTTAAATTTCTTGCTCTAACAGGAATAGTATATTTGCCAAGATAATTCCTAAGCTTTTATCACACATCTCAAGGATCTAGAAATAGGTAGAATAGGTTTGAAAGGGTTTATTTTACCTTGAAAAATGTGAGCCTGACCAACCGTTAGGTCAAGTCAACATTTATCAAGTGTTTATTACCTTCGTGGCACAGTGCCCAGTGATGTAAATACTTTCAATCCTTATTCACCTTGGACTACTGCAGATGGATAACAAAAATTACAAAGCAAAAATTTCATCCTCCCCTAGAGGATAGGGATAATTTTGCATATGTTGCAAAGTTGTAATCAGAATTAAACAAGGGAATGCACAAAAATCCCTTGGCCCTCTTTCTGCCACAGAGTTACTGATTCATAAAGTGTCCTTTCTAATACTAGATCCCAGTCTGCCGGTCATCCAGTCTCTTCCCCATGTGGCCTGGGATGATAGAAGTGAGACAAATCATGTGTTAGAATCTTCCTATTAAAGTGTGGTGCCAAAAGCAGCAGAAGCAGGTGGGAGCTTTTTAGAGATGTGAACTCTCAAAACTCAAAGGCCTGTAATCTGAGCAGCACTGTAGGAAATTGCCTTTCTAGCTTGGACATCATTAAAGCTTCAGCATAATTCCACCTGCGTAATCTGCCAAGCTCCTTTCACCTTGCTTCTCAGATCTTTGTGCTCCTTCCCAGTCATTTTCTCCAGAAAGTAAACCTCAGCACTGACCTCTGCCTCCTGTGATTTATAATCTATCAATCAAGAGAGGGATGTACTGATTTTCACTCAGCTTAGGAACTGACTGCTTTTCAATAGGTCACGAGGTCCAGTTCTCCGCATTTGTGCGGCAGAAAGCAGAACCACAGTGATGACTCATTTCCAAACATCAAACAGATAGTGTGGGTGGGAAATTGCAGTCCACATCACAAATGCTTTCAACTCTATCATTAAAAATGTCTAATTTATTCTGTCCTTCCATACTGTCCTGAAAAGAAGATACTGTTTTTCCTTCTTAAGAGAAAAAAATCTTTATTACTAGTTCTTATAAACTCTATTACTCTATTACTAGTTCTTATAAACTCTATGCTGCTAACAATCTAGACACCAGCTCCAAGCAGACCTCACTATGGGCAGTGTAATGCTGTGGCCATTCATTTAAGGATGGAAACATTTTTTTTTGCTCAAAGAAAGAGACTGTATTTTAAAAATTGCTATTATATAAACAATTAGAAATCTATCTACACAGGAAGGATTTCCACCCCAGGAAGCGTGGAGTGATCACAAACTGAATTTGTACTGACTTGGGTGGGGGGTTTCCCTGGAAATGACAGGAGCAAAAGCATAGGGAAGACCATAGGACCAACCAAAGGATCTCAAACAGGAAGACAATCAAGTGCAGCACCAGCCACAGAGAGATCTCAACCTGAACCTGGTGCCTGTATCTATGCTGGATCACCAAATCCTTGTTAGTGTTATGAATTTCACCCAAGCCACATAGTTGGCTGAGCTGCTGCCCTAATCAGCCTAAGCCACATAGTTGGTCTAAGCCGTGACTGGGCTCATGCTTATGTCTCCCACATCACTCTAAACAGCCGCTAGTCACCTGTGCTGCACTGGGGTTAAAAGCAGCCAGCACTGCTGAGGAGGACCACCATGCTCCACATTCCCTGTGCCACC
>PVJX010023568.1:0-29012 GCA_004027295.1 Dolichotis patagonum | reverse complement strand
ATGCCCTGTGTATGATTCAGTAAAAGCAAACAAACAACTAAAGCAGAAAAACCCTGGTCTCCTTTTTTCCTGGTCTCCAAAATGTACAATTATTAATTCCTCCCAAAGAAGGAAAATAGTAAAACAAACTTACACTTGAATAATACTTATATGTCAGAGTCCATTGTGAATATGCATACATATTGTATGTGTATGTATTTGTATATATATATATATATATATATATATATATATATATATATATATATATATGCTTACTTAATTCTCAAGAGTACTGCACTATTAGTAACCATATCTTGTAACTTGGAAAAGTGAAGCTGAAATATATTAAGTACTTTGAACAGAAATTGTACAATAATTATTGTGTCTGGGATTTTAACTAATTTAACTCCAAGGCCCACTATACTATTAACTATTGTACTTTACTGACACCTTATATTATTTTGACTGCAAATTGGTTTCCAAGGAACCAAAATAAAACCTAAAGCTTAACCATATCTGATTTCTTTCTCATCTGTTTCTGAGGTGAAAGACACAAATTTGTAAATTTTCCAGTTCCTCTAAAATTAGATAAAAAATTCAGTGAAGTATAAAGGAAATTTTATGCAGAATTTGAGGATCCACTTAAAAATACTTTTAGCACATTATAGCAGAATAGTTTTAAAATTAAAATGATTTGTAATTTTATATTTCAAATATAGCAGTGGTCAACAGAAATAATATATTACAAACTCTGATGAGCAGAACAATAAAAAAAGCATATACAGAAAGGACACAGACCCCCTGCCTCTCAGATAAACCATAATATTTGTAGTTACAATAAAAAGGCAAGTTACTATATCTACATAAAGGAGTGAAACTCATCATCACTGATCATTTGAAGCATTTATCTTCACTTAAAAATAATTTAACCTATTGTTAATAAAATTGTAGGCACTGAATATTTTAAAAATTGAGTTTATGCAGATGTAATCATAAAATTCAAACAGTGCAAAATGATAGCAAATTGAAAATCTTGTGAAAACAAATAATTTAATGGAGTCAATGATAATTTAGAGTTTTTCACATCACAAAGTCAAGGATAAATAAGTATAAGAAATAGATGTTTTGTGAAAAACTAAATTTTGCATTATGTTTGGATCAGATACATTGGAGGTAATTTTTATTTTTACAAGTAAAGGTGAGAACTGGGTAACATTTTCTTGAAAAAATTAAACAATGTTGATAGAGTAAGGAATCCATACAAATCTGGTGTCTATCCTTCGTAATTTAAAAAACAATTTCATATAAAAACATGTAATTATAACTCATACGATTAAATTACCACATTTGTGGTTAATAAAGAAATACAAGACTTTTTAGGTGAATGTTTGTATCATTGCTTCCTCTAACTAACAATAAATAAAAACAGAAAAGATACATCAGTTTGAAAACTGGCAAGGGAAATGCATACATGTGCCTATAGTGACCTGTAGTGACACCTTGAATTCAACTGGCTAAAATCCATAAGTATTACAGTGTTCTAGCTTCTTTACTGATACAAAAATGTAAATATTTTACAAGTAATTAATACTTTTTCTTTCACATATTAACAAAAGTAATTTCAAATATCATTTAAATTCTGTGTGCTCATCTCCACCAGGATTCCTAAGAGACATAATTGCAACTTGCATTTTATAACAAGCTTCAATCATTTTAAACTTTATAATTGGTGATTTTATAAATTGAAGAAGTGAAAATTACCCAAAAGTATGATATCTAGATACTTCAAGGAAGGCTTATTTGAATGTCAAATAATTTTGTAAAGAGGAAACATATGAAGGAAAGGAAAATCTTTGCAGAATATTTTCTCTCTAATTTAATTCTTTAAAAGTCACGAGCCTAAAGGAAAAGCTGTTAAACCACAGTATTACACAATTTTCCAGAATTATGTTAAGTAGTCAATATTTAACTTATTCTTTGTTCTTTCTCAGAATTAGCATAATGAAATTCTGATTTATTTTAGCTAAATGCTAAACATTTATTTTGGTGAAATAGAAAAACACAAAATATAAAAGCAATTATGAGTCATTTAAAAAAAACTGAGCTGAAATATAAAACAAATAAATGAGGTGGATTACTAGCTTGGTAAGTTTTGTTCTTGCTAGTCAAGAAATATCATTCAGCCACTAGTAACATACGAAGAACCAGTATATTGGTAATTTCATTAATCTGTATTTCTGAGCACAGATAAGGAGTTTATTGTGGTTATGATCCTGGAAATATGGCATGCTAGAGTATTCATACTTTCATACTTTCTGTAAACAGTAGAGAAAGCTGGTTAAAATTTTGAAATATAAACACTTGAAAGCATCAAATCTAAACAAGATAGTGAGGAATCATAAGGTCAAAACCTGTAATTCCAGCACCCCAGAAGGCTGAGGCAGAGTCAGGAAGACCTAAAATTCCAGCCCAGCCTCAGCAACTAAATAACTTAATGAGGAAAACAAAAACAATTAAGGGGTTTTCAAGATGGCAGACCTAGAGGTAGTAGGATATGGAGCGTCTCTGAGAGAGACAGCTCAAATGCCAGAATAGAACACCCTGGAGAGATCCAAATAGAGGGACATGGACTCTCTCAACCCAGGAAGAAACTGAAGGGAAAGAAACTGCTTGAATACGAGGTCCCGGGGCTACCATTAGAGAAGCTAGGATCGGCAAGCACTGCACTCTCCTGAGCTACCTGAATTCGTGCCTGATATCCACTCGAGCCACTGAAACCATGCAGAAGTGACTGGCTTGAGCGGCCAGAGCATGGAGCTGAACAGCCCTGCTCGTGGCTTGCCCGGAACTGGCCCTGCATGCGACCCACCCAGAGGCATTGTGAAATTGCACTGCAGCCACACTGAGGTCACAGGTTGGGGAGCCCAGCAGTTCTAGGGGACCAGCATCAACACGCAGTGAGTGATGGGAATGGGACCCTCCTGCGGGAAAGAGGCAACCGACTAGACGACATATTGGAGTTGGGGAGGAAGGTCCTGGCTCTGTAAGGAAGCAGCTTTAGTTGGTTCCTCCCCTCACAGAGCAGATTGGAGGGATCTTCTTGGACTGGGCTGGAACCCAGTGGGTCCTCACAAATCAATTATTTCCCTGAGGGCAGCGCACACTAATGCATTGAAGGCCCGTGAAGGTCGACTGGCCTGGAGGGGAGGATCCAAGGTATACTACCCTTGCTTGCACTTCACTCTCTGATAGCAGACAGCAGAGGACAGAAGCCCCTAGCCTATGTGGTCCAGAAGAACCCTAACCAACAAGAAAAGGGGCTGGGAATTACACTATACACTTGTATGGAAGGAACCAAAAACATGATGAGAGGGAGAAATAGGAAAAAAACCCCAGCCTCCAACCCTCAGAATATTTATCCAGGAGAGGTAAATATAAAAGAGATTGATAGCAACAAACATGCAATATCAAACACAGTGTCAGTGCACGTAAAGAGATATCTTTGGGACCTCGTAAATGAGATCAAAACTGAAATATTAATTCCAGTTAAACAAGAGATAAGTAGATTAATAAAAGAAAGGCTGGGCACCTCTCAAGAAGACACAGACAGAAGAATGGAGGAACACAAAAGGAGTGAAATGTTCAATGAAGAATATTTAAAAAAGCCTAGAATTCATGAAGCAGATTCAAAGAGATTATCAGGAAACTAAAGACTCCATAGAAAGTTGGCAAAACACCTTGAAAGAAACCAAAGATAGACTATCAAAAATTGAACACAGGCTTGAAATATGTGATCATGAAAGGAAAAATTTCTTAAAAATAACAAGGGAGTAGGCAGTAACAATATAAAGGCTAGAGGATGACAAGAGGATCTATAACTTAAGAATAAAGCATGTGAATGAAGAAGCAGGAGTCAAAACAGAAGAACTGCAAAGGTTACTCACAGAAATTATTAAGGAAAACTTCCCAAACATAGAGAAAGGAAAGAATATGCAGATGTATGAAACATGCAGAACTCCAGCCACCTACAACCAAAACAGAGCTACACCTAGACACATAATAATCAAGATCCCAGAAATTCAATATAAGAACAGAGTATTAAAAGCCATCAGAGAAAAGAAACAGATCACCTATAAAGGAAAACCCATCAAAATCATGGCAGATTTCTCGACACAGACTATCAAGTCAAGAAGAGCTTGGAGTGAAATAATTCAAGCCCTGAAGAAGAACAATCTCCAACCCAGATTGATGTATCCTGCAAAACTCTGTCTCGAAATTAATGGAGAATCAAGATGCTTCCATGACAAAGAGGAACTTGGAGAATTTGTGACCACCAATCCAACCCTACAAAAAATACTAAAGGACATTTTAGAGAGAGAGAAAAAGAATACGAGCATTTCAGGAACAGTGGCAGAGAGGCCTCAGTGAATGGGGCAGACAGTGGAGTAGAAGAGAAAAATAGACTATCAGTGGCAGAAAAATAGAATAACAGAAATAAGGCAGAGAAGGTTGGCTATAATCTCTAGTATAGAGGGCCTTGAAATACTAACAGAGAGAAACACAGGCAGAGTAGATCAGGAGATAGGGTCCATTGAGATGCTCTATATAGGGAGGCAGTGGGACCCAAAACAAGCAGTGCACCCTATGGGAGTGAAAGGGGAAGAACTGTCTAAAAAAGGAAGGCAGAGGATACTGTTAATGGGGTAACAAGATTTAAAATCTACATTATTCTCATCACTCTGCTTGGATGGATTACATGCTGTTCCAGTTTGTCTACTTACACTAGACTTGAGGACAAGGTCAGCTACCCCCAAAATAAGAGGACGTAATATAGTAATCATCCTTAATTTCCTATCAACTTAATCTGAAGCTCTGTATAATTTATACTGTCTTATTATGACTGATCTTATTTGAATCTGGTTTGTTAGACTGCTATCTTGTATTGACTGATTTTATTCAAATCTGTTATGATTGATAGCATCAAGTCTAAGAGTATAGGCAACTACACTGAAGATGACAAGATTCACTAAGATACCCACTCTGGTTTGATTATTGCCTGCTTTTGAAGTCTTATAATACCTCCAATGCTTTGCTTTTATTAATGTTGTTATATTCTGCTGAGACATCATGGTAACCATTGTAGATCACCTTGTGGTTTTATATGACTTTTTGCTTCATGCTTTTCTAGAAATTGTTTTGTTTTATCTTGCTTTGTTTTGTTTTTCCCTCTAATACAGAAAGGATTGATATACATGTAGAAACTCATGCATGGGTGGGGCTTATAAACAGTTTACAAGAACCAACTATATAACACATGTTGAAATGAACAACTATTTTGAAGAAAAAGAGACACTACAGTACCCAGTGCTGACTCCGTAATGTCATGATGTGAAATCCAGCAATACTATCATTCTTTGTTCAAAGTGATTTTAGCTTGTTTGGTTTTGTTTAAGTTCAACACACATGAAGGTATGGACAGCTTTTTTGAAGAAAATGAGAGACAGTATGGCAGTCATTCTTGGCTTCCCTATTGTCTGGTGTTGAAGACCTGAAACACCCTCCTCGTCCTGCTTAGATCAGTTCCATACTATGTTTTTTCATGTGAAGTCCCTGTATGTGACAATATGGACAACTATTTGGAAGAAAATAAGAGTCAATATGATAGAAAGTAAATATCTCTTATTGTCTAGCTTTGAAATTTATTTCTCTTACATTGCTTTCTTGTGACCTGCTTTGTTCTGTTTTGTTGTGTTTAATTTTACCCATTCGATATAATTGCATGTATATTTGCATGGGTAAGATGGATGACCATATTGCTGTTTTTGTCAGATCGTGGAGCAGAACTGTTAACAGTGTCACTGTTTAAATGTCTACTTTGCATGTTTTAATTTTGTAATTTGAACAACTATTTCCAAGATGTCAGTATGTGATTTGTCAAGTAATGATTTCTTAGTAGGTTTTTTTTTTTTTGGTTCTTTTTCTTTTTTCCTTGGAATTCTGTATTGTTGCTACCCTTTATTCTGCTTTGTTTGTGTTTTTTTTTTTCTCTTTAAATAAAATTTTAAAAAACAGCTAAGGGGAAGCAAGAGTACAAATTTTAAATAGAATCTAAAAGTTACATTTTCCCTAATACATTTACCAGAATTAAGTATACATGAACTTTGCTCAAAGAAGCATGGGCAAGACTAAAGCAAAAATGTCCAAAGTTCAAAATTTGACAACTGTGGAAACCTAACAGTTAATTCTGTTCTCAGAAAACTGAAACTGTAAGTGGCTACACAGTCAGGATAATGGTGGATACAAAATACATTAAATCACTTGCCTGCCAAAGATCCCTGTGAATACAGTTGCTTTGTTCCTGAGCAGAACATGAAACATGAAACAATGAAAACTTGTTTACTGAGACCTAATTTTCAACCAGTCAAAGGATCTATCCTGGTGACTGCATTGTGTACTTTTGAAAAGACTGTGCAGTGTACCACACAAGTCAATTAAGTGCTGTTAGTTGATGGTGTCACTCAAATTTTCTGCAACCTTACTAATTTACTGCCTGATTGTTCTAGCAATTACTAATACAAGGGGCTTAACACCTTCAAACTTAATTAAGGGTTTGCCAATTTCTTCTATCAGTAATGTTAGTTTATGCTTCATGCATATGGCAGCTCCATCTCTGGTTCATAGTCATTTAAGGTTTTTATGGTTTATAGATAGTTATGCTTTCATTGTTATAAGCTGGTTTTTTTAAACCCCAATAATGCTTCTTGTCCTTAAGTCTTCCGTGTCTGACAGGAATACAAACACTGTGGTGTTTTTTTGGTTTGAAATTGCACAGTCAAGTTTTATACATCTTTTTATTTTTACCTTATTTTTATTTTCATTATAGGATAGCTTTCTTATGGATAACAAATAGAAGGATTTTGTTTGCTATCCAGTTCAACCTTTTTTTGTAAATGGAGTGTATAGATTACATACATTTAAGACTTATCAATGCAGTGAAATTTAAGTCACAATCTTGCTATTTGTACAGTATTTCTAATAATTCATAAATTCGTAGTGAGTGACATCAATCCAGACAGAAAAATCCATCATAACCGGTATCAGTAATAAAAATGGGCTAGAGTTCACGGGTATCACAGACTTCGTAAATGGTGAATGCATTACAAAATCTAGACCACAGCCTGAACTAAAAGCCATTTCTCTATTTATCACCAAACTATGACTTTTACTTATTAAAGAGTTGGGGAAAAAAGACAAAGCTAAAAGAAAAACATAAAGAAATAAAGAATATGACACAGACCATTTGTGTACTACAAAGTGTGAAATATTAATTATCTAGCCATTTTCCAACAGTTTTCTCACTTTTGTTTTACAAGAATAATATAAAATTTAGACATAAATTATAGGAAAGAATCACCTGCTAAAGTGTCAAAGTGGAAACAATATAACAATATAATTTCCTACAGCCATTATAAAATTCAATTATTTGCTGAAATAGATGTTTTCTCTTGGTTCAGTTTCCTGAGGTAGCTCCAGATAGCCTTGGAATTTCCTCAGACAGAAGAGTGGCCTGTGTGTTTGAGTGAGGGGCCTGAGAGCTGGGGCTAAGTAGCCACTAAGTGGAATCTGCTCACTTGAAAGACCAGCCCTATGCACCCCATGCATCTCTGCCACTGCTTGTCTGCCTCCATGCTTCCTCATACCCTTTTGTAGTAAACACATACACAGGTAGGTGTTTCTTTGAATACTGAGAGGCACACTATCAAATTAATTGAATCCACTAATGGAATTATGGGAAGCCTGGTTTTATAGCTGGGGAGTCAAACAAATACAAGCACATCATTTACGAGTAGGGTCAGAAGTGATGGACGGTACCCTGGGACTGAGCTCTCAGCTGTGAAATTTGATGCTACTTACAGGTAGGGTTGAACTGATGGCTATTGTCTGATTGTTTAGCTGGTATGTGGTCAACAGTTTTGCACACATCTGAGGTCATGAGAGTGTTCACTGTTGTTGATTGCATTGCAAAAAAGTTTTTGTTAGAGACTAGTAACGAATGGCAATACTAGAAGAAATATTAAGTCAATGGAAAAGGGAACAGGTTAAATAAATAGTTCAAAACAGATTCAATAAAACCAAAATATAAAACTGATCTGTGGCCTTGAAATTTGTTCTTTTAAGGATTTTTTACTTCAAAACTTCTTTTTTTTCCCAGATAATAACAGTCTGATTTCCACTCAAAAATAGCACTGAAATACTCTCAAATGACCTAGTTACTCTGTTGTAACACTTTTTGCAATATAGTTGTCTTTGTTTTCTTTCCCCCTTCTCTTTCTGTTTTTGAAGCTGTATTTAATTACATAACATAAATGAGTCAGGAAAAAAAGACTTGTTAGGTCATGTATGTTTGAGTTTAATTTTAAGCCTAATAATATTTTATTAAGTTAATCTGTGCACATTTTAACATCAGAATTATATTAATATTAGTATATTTTAGCAGTATTTTCTTAAATAGGCCATATTAAACATATTTAGTTTTTTTAACCTCATTTTCTCTATGACAAATTTAAACTATTGCCCATTTTTCCATCTTAATTTTACTTCAGTTATTTTTATAAAATAAAGTATTTTGTATAATTGCTTAAATGAACACTTGCTATCATTAACTCTATCCCTAGACACTTTTGTCCTTTCAGCTACTGCGTGCTTTCTTTGTGCACACGATTTCCACCAAGTTCAATATTCTTGGGCCACTTTGGAAAAATGTAAAATATGTGAAAATATTATACTTTTAAAATTTCTAGATAGCTATAAATTTTGTTATACAGTTAGATGCTGTTGATTTTACATTTCATTTGTTACTTCTATGACATCTAAACTGTAATCACCTATTAACAGACCTAGGTAAAGAAGTAGTATTTCTTTTCTATGCAAGAAACTGACTTCTCAGTCTAGTACATATTACTTTAACTAGTGGAAAACTTCAGTTCAGATTGTGCTGAGTCTCTGACATCCTCTGTAAGAGTCTGTCTCCTCCATGCGCAATGCCAATGCACTGAGGAGAGGTTTACATTATTCTTAATGTCAGGTTGGCCCAACTTGGTGTAGATGGTGTGCTCCTTTCTGCATGTCCCTTCAGTACCAGTGCATGTCTTCAGAAAATGCAAGCCTTCATGGCCACCTGTTGCTGTGTGGTGTGAACCTTCCTCTTGGGTATCCTGTCACCACCCTGGAAGTGCTGCTAACCAGCAGGGCACAAGTTCCCCTTGCTCTTACAACAGGGGGACATCTTTCTGCTTCCCTCGTTGAAGCATTTCTTTTTCATCTTTGAGGCAAGGAAGCCCATTTTCTTTTCAGGTTCAAGAGAACATACCCTTTAGGCAAGGAGTACCCTCTTTTCCTTTATTTCCCCTCCAAATCTATCTAAGAGTTTATAGTATATAAAAAAGAAAACCCATGCTATTTTAGAATTCTATCCTCCTGTTCATTGCCTCTGTGGCACCAAAATAAGGGGTGGTTTGCTTGCTTGAGTGAGATAAAAGACTACAAAAATAGAGGAAAGTCATTTTACAACATTATAAAGTCCTTTTAGAATGACTTTTGTGTGATCAATGGCCATATTTCCTAATGTTATCAAAAGAATTTGATTCTTTGGTCATCTTGCTTTTCTAAATACATAATACCTTTCCCCTTGGAACATTTTAGCCTCTATGAGCTTTAGCTTCTATATATCTTGCTACCAGTGAGATTAAATTAATATCTATGAAAGATTCAAAGAGCGTATTTCATTTACAAAGAGCTGAGGGCATTCATAGGACAGAGGTTTGTTAGTAAGGCATTAGGCAAAGTTAAAATTGCTGGCTTCTGGCAAGTATGCACTTACTGTAGTGAGAAATTTTACTTATAACCAGGACATGTTTGGCTACATAAAAATGTATTCCTCTTAGCTCTTTTTTTGTGTTTTAATTGTTCTGAGGGAGTTTTTAAAAAAAAGTTAATTTTCATATTTAAGGACATCTTTGAGGAAGCAGGTCAGTGTTAAAGACTTGATTCTTTTTTTAGCCATCAACTGAAACAAGAACACTTCTGGTGCTCTGAGAGAGTCCTGAGGGATTCACACAAAGCCTGACTCCCCTGTTCCATTGGATTCCACAAGAAGAAATTCACCAGGCACATGATTCAGTAAAAATTCCGCTCAACCTGGGAAAATGCAATGGCTCTTATTCTGTTTCCTGTCTGTCTCTGTCTCTATCTCCCTCTCTGTGTCTCTGTCTCTCCTTTACCTATAAAAACAATGGCTCAGCTCTATGACATCATGAGTTGGGAATTGTATTAGTCAGGGTTTTACTAGAGAGAACAGATATAACACAAGATATACAGATGTAAAAGAAACAACAAGATGGGCTTACGATGGTCAGCCACAGAGTCGGATGAGGAAGCATGCAGAGGGTGTGTCTACACATTGGAGGCCGAAGGATTTAATCCAAGGTCTGGAGTTTACCTTAGTGTCTCATGCAAGTCCACACCAGCAGGCTGATGGGTCTGTGACAGAAGGCTGAAGGCTCTAAGATGGAAGGCTGAAGAGTCTACACTGGAAGCCAGGAGACGAGGTCCAACCAAAGGCGAAGACTGGAGCTTCTCCCAAGAATGGAATGCATTCATCCTTCCTCCTTCCCCTTTACACCTCCAGGTGATGACCTACCCTAGGGTGGGTCTTCCTCTACACCCTTGGGTGTAGAATTGCTTAACCCATTTAGTTAAACTTCTAAATGTCTCAAGTTGACACAATCAATCAACCACTACAAGAATGGTTGAACTTTACAGTGGAAAATATTTTCTCTTTTGCAGGCCCCCTGAATTAGTGCTAGCCTTTGGAGGTTACCCACTACAGTTGACAGTGGCAAGGGGAGACATTTTGGCAGATGATGACTGCTAAAATTGCCTAGACTTTTCAATTTCTTTTCCATGATTGGAGCTGACTATGACTCTTGCTTTAGACAGTCAAAGCCTTGGCAATTCTTGGATTTTTCATAATAATAGTTGTTTCTACCAGAGAAATAAATCATTATAAGACCTACAGAATTTAAGTACTTAAAATAGATTTCAGCCAACACAGGAATATAAGACCTACAGAATTTAAGTACTTAAAATAGATTTCAGCCAACACAGGAATATAAGACCTACAGAATTTAAGTACTTAAAATAGATTTCACCAAACACAATACTGAAGATCAAAGTCACATCCCACTACTTGGCATAAAGTTTGACTATGAATTGTAGCAATCAAAAGGTAAGTCAAACTAGATAATAATTTTAAATGTAAAACATAAACTTCCAGAAGATGACATGCAAGAAAATCCAAATTACTTTGAGTCTGGCAATGAGTATTTAGATATGGTAGTAGGATGATAATTGAGAGCAGAAATCGAAACATTTCACTAAAACTAAAGGCTCTGCTCC
Source organism: Dolichotis patagonum (assembly GCA_004027295.1). Taxonomy (NCBI): domain Eukaryota; kingdom Metazoa; phylum Chordata; class Mammalia; order Rodentia; family Caviidae; genus Dolichotis; species Dolichotis patagonum. Next base: position 17,573 of record PVJX010023568.1, on the reverse strand, counting down.
AACAGTACTGAGAAAATAAAAAGATATATTATAGGCTGAAACAAAATATCTACTAAACATAAATCTGATAAAATGCAAGCATCTAAAATATTCTGTGATTTGGAAAACTCAATAATGAGTAAACAGACAACAAATTTAAAGGGAAACAAAAGTTTCAATTGCTTCAGTAAAAAGATATAAAAATGGCAAATAACCCTATGAATAGGTGCTTGATTTGATCTGCCATTGTGCGACTGTGAACTAAATAAGACTATATTTGTGATGGCTAGACCTTAAAATATTAATAATACCCAAAACTGCTGAGGATGTAAAGTAGTAACTCTTATTCACTGTAGGTGAGATTGTAAAAATAATACTGCTACCTTGGAACTCTGTAATTTCTGCTTAAATTTTCTATTTACCTAAAACAGATCTCTTTTTAGTCTATTTAATATGAGATTCTTTTAAAACTTAGCTATCTCTATAAAGTAAACTAGAGAAATTACACCTGTAAGTTATGCTGGCCCTAGAGACTGTTCTGCTTTAGGTGGGTAATATCAGCCTATTTGTCAAGCTGTTACATTACCATATAAACAAAAAATACTCAAAACATTTGTCAGTAGTCTTTCCTAAAGAGTTGGAGGTTTTAGATAGAGTAAAATCTAAACAACAAATATAAAAACCTAACATAGCATGTGTAATTTTCATACTTTAACAAAGCCTCAAACTGCTCAGCACAAGGATATCTCATTGCACCATTACCCTACAAAGAATTCAATTTTCTATCGCTTTTCTATTATCTCCTTCTTTATTGCTCTGTTCTTTTGTCATCAACAATTCTTTCTGAGATAAAAAGTTTGAGCATCTATCACAGACCATGTTATCGTATTGTAGATCCTAACCATTACTTTATATCTGTTTGATGGTCTCATCCTACAACCTCAAGGGGTCACCCACCAGCCCAGGTAGCTCACCAGCTTATCCCACGCTCACCCCAAAGACCATTGCTCTCCAAAAAGGAATGCTCGTGACTTTCCAGGGTTAGAGAATGTGGTAATTATATTCTGTACTTCCACAATAATCATTAAATTAAAACCAGTATTCATAAAGTATCATTTGTGTTTGGCTATATTGCACAGTATGTAAATTTTAGTGATTAGTTTTTTAAAAGGAATGATAATATTCTTTACTTCATAGGTGGTTACATATGTGCATTGAATGAATTAGTATATGATATAAACTCTGTATAATGTACAATTTATTTATTTATTTCATTAGATTATAAAGACTATTCTTACTTGTATTTATCATCAAAATCATAAAGGTCTCTAAAATTAAATTAAGCTTAATTATATATGTACATATAAAATTATATAAATGTGTATATATATATACACATATAAAATATATGTATATACACATATAAAATTACATATTGACATTTATAACATTGGCTAACAGAATCAGTTGCTGGATAGTCCCACCATGGCCTTCTGCATTTTAGAGAGCCAGAGAATCTAAAACCCGATGAAGTCCAATAAACTGGAAGTCTCAGAAAAAGAATGCAGCTCCTGTACAAGATGGAAAGCCTGGAAACTCATCAGAAAGTTGCTGGTGTATGTTCTCATTTAAAGATTGAAGAATCTTTAAGTCTGACATCTATAGGTTAAGAAATCAGCACAAGACACACCAAGCTCAATTAAGTTTGCATGCTGGGGGCTTCTTCTCCTCCTCCTCCTCCTCCTCCTCCTGCTTTGATCCATTTGTGTTGCAAGTCTATGGGACCCTGCTGTCTGCATTCCAGGTTGATCATTGAGTCTTTCCTTATTAGTTCAGTGACCCACGTGCCAATCTTCTTGTTTCTGGAAACACTCTCGCAGAAGCACAGAGGCAAATTCAGAAATGTGCTTTATTAATCTCCAGGCTATCTGCCACTCCAATCAGGTTGACATTCAAGGTTAACTGTCACAGTCATTTGGAACCCCTCATATCTAAATTACACATGCATTCTCAAATTAGTCTTTGGTATTTGTGATGCTGATACAATTCCCTATCATGGAAGACTATTACAAACTTGTCACCAGATAATATGAATTTTTGGATTAAATCTATCATTTTTTCACCTATCATAGCAAGAAAGATATTTCTAAATTTTGCCTCTCTGTAATATTTCCTACAAGGATAATTATTGATTTATTTCTACTCTCCACAGCCACGGTTGACCACAGTGACTTACACCTTTTCTTAAATATGAAAAATATGGATAATTATTACTTACATGAGATAGTAATCTGAATGTTTGATAACAATGTCAGGTGGATTTGGTGATGGTCTGAGGCCTATCCTTGAAGTGTTTACTAGAGGAATGATAGCTGAGGGATAGATTTAGATATATATCCTCTATCCCGGCTTTTCACATTTTGAGATAAATGAGGCTAAAACTGTATAGGCCAGAAATAGGAAGTATAGTTACTTAGAATGTTAAGGATCGAAATTGTTTTAAAACTTAGAATAGTATGCCTTTATTAAAATTATAACAACTAGAAATGAATTCTTAAATTGAGTGAATACAGAATAAGAATATGGCCTCAAAATAGTTCCTATTTTTAAATAAATCAGTACAATATTATTTAATCATAAATTTACTGAAAAAATAATGCAATTTTCCTGACCCCTAAAACTAATGAATGTGCTCTTAGAGCACGATAATAATCACAAGGGATATAGAATAAATTCTACTCCATTCAAATCAAAGATTGTCACCACATTTTGAAGAAAAATTGCATTTATGAAATAAGTAATCAAGGGAACACAGGCTGTGTTCTGTCTGTTAAGAACTCTAAGATACCATAAGTTTCTCCCTGAACACAGATGTAAAAATAAATGATTTTAGTGGTCTAAGATCCTTAATCCTATCAGAAGTGAACTCTGGGAATATTAAGAAAACAGAAGACACACATGTAAATTTTGTTCTGAGAAATATTTTGAGGAAAACAAGTAGTTCATTAAAAAGAGGATTTTTAGAATCACAACATCATTACAAATGTGCATTTTGATCAAACCTACAAATCCTTTTCTTATCAGTGGCCAACATGATGAGAGGATTTGAATATCTTATGTTTGTTTTCACTCATAGAATAAAGAACTGGATATTTTCCCAAAGCACCACTGGATATTTTCCAATCATTTCATACTTTAAGGAATCAAGGTGACACTTTATTTCTGGAGATCCTAAATTATCCAATGTTATAGACAGCAAATTTAGCATTTTTACAGTACAGAGGAAGGAGAGATGTCCTAAAATAATTACCTAGGCCAGAATCAGACCTGGGGTGCTTAGGAATCACTTGTGGAAACTTGCTAAAGTACGGATGACAGGAACCCATCTGCTGAGATTCTATTTCTGTGTAACTATGATGGGCTGGATATTTGCATTTTAAAAAGCTTTTCTGATGATCCTGAAGTGCACCAGAATTTGGGCAACAGTGAATGACACTCTTGAAAGGAACAAGAAAAAGATCTAACTGCAGTCCCTGGACATTCTGGACTTAAACTCAAATTTCTGGACATTAATGTGGAAGAGAAGAAGGGTTTTTTTTTCTTTTTATTCGTTATGTACTTCATTTTAACATGAGATTCTATTACCTTAGATATATTAGTATTTTCTTAGTTAAATAGTATTAAACTGGCTTCCTGCACAGTGATTACTATTAGCTATGTATTTATGAGTAGAAGGGTAATATCAATATAATTATTGTGTTTTCTTACAAAATTATTAGATAGATACAAAGAAAAAATAATAGCTGCTTTTTTCAACCTTTTGTCCTAATTATTATCATACAATGTAGTAATAAAAGCAAATAATGAACAAATTATATGAAAACAGTAAAACTGACTTCCACAGAAATTAACATGTCTAATAATTTTATTGTAATTTTTGGTAATCAGCTTTTTTCTCTGAGTACTACTTACATCAATTTATATACATATTCTTCAATTTATAGTTAGGTTACATCCTGATAAACTCATTGTATGTTAAAAATTGTAGTCCAAAAATAATACACATCTAACCTACAAAACTTTGTAGCTTAGCAATATAGCGTGCTACAGAGAGTCTGTTGCTTACCTTACTGATTAGGTAACTGAGTGGTAGCCATTGCTAATCTGCAAAAAAGATCAAAATGTAAAACTGAGAGAACAGGTTTTACTGAATGTAAATAGCTTTTGCACCCTCTTAAAGTGGAAAAATTGTAAGTTGTGTTATCTTTGAGTATGTGTGTAAATGTGTGCTTGAAAAAAACCCATAAAATCCATGTGTCAGTCTCTTCCACAGTAAATTAGTATTTTAAAGTAGAGCTTGGATTGGTTAATATGTTTAGACAGTTAAAAATGCAGGAAAATAAAAGATTGAAAAAGACAGAGGAGTCTTGGCTAGCCACAGAAAAGATTATAAAATAAATAAAATGCAATTGTTTGATAAAGAGTTTAATAAAACATTTGCTTCAGAAACATTTTGATTTTTCTAAAGTACACAAAGTATAGAGTTACTTGATAACTTGATATTTTAAATCAAAAGTTTTAATCTTGAATAAAATTGTCATATTCTGTTGCTTTATATACGCATATATTTAAATACATATGCATGGACTGAGACATACTATAATTTTAAAATAAAAATAAATAAATGCACAATTTTTAACACATAATAAGTTTATTGAGATGTAGCCTAATTATGAATTGAAGAATATGTAGGTAAATTTAAATAATTCACACACGTATGTGGCTACTGCAGCCGTTTGTGTTTGCTGTTGTTTCTTTCTCTGTCCTTTTCTCTCTTTTTTAATCCCATAGCATTGGGAAGTAAACCCAGGGACACCGTAGTGCTGACCTACATTCCCGGCCATTGTTTCTGAGACAAGGTCATGCTTAACAGCCCAAGCAGGACTCAATCTCCTCTAGTACCAGGGTTATAGGCATGAACCTCTGTTCCCACCTTGTATTTCAGATCTTGATTGTACTGTTCATTACACTTGTATGCATACGTCACAACTCAAAGAATAACACATAAAATACTGAGATTTCCTGATAAAAATTAAAAATAAAATTTAAAAACTGAAGACAGTAATACAATAATTTTGTCAGTTTTAAACATTATTTTTATTTTTCACTAACTTGAGAAATCTTAAGGAACTAAGCATAGTTACCCAGAGGACTGAAAAACTGAAAACATAATATGTAACAGAGTCCCGCTGTCAGAAAGTGAGAATAGAGAGGATGTAGTGAAGAAAACTGTGAAAATTCTTCCTGGATCCTTTTATAGGACTATAAACCAAGTTTGCTACTCAGTAAATGTAACAGAAACTAATGTGGATGAGAAAATGTGATGTAAGGGCTAAGATGGGCAGCTTCTTATTTAAAATGCTTGAAATAAGGAAACTTCAAAGAAATGTTAGCCCAGGCTGTAAGGAAGTGGTAGGAAAAGACCGGAAGTCAGGCATGAGACTGCGCCCTGTATGTCCGGTAACTCGACCATTCTGTGCCTCAAACTATTGACAGGTGTGTCTATGGCTACCTGCTTAACACCCTAATGCTTACTGCTATGATCAGCTATGACGGCCCTGTTGGAATGAGGAAATATGAATGCAAGTGTCACGTTTGTTTCATTTCCCAAACACTACGAGAATTTTTATTTGCAGATTATTAGTATTTTATAGTTAATCCTAATTTATTTACAGCTTTAAATTTTTTGAGTGAATGAATATAAATTAATTGAAACCTATGATTCAGTTTAATATTTTTTAAAAAATTGTGCAGCATATGGCACTGAGGGAGATAGAAAATATAGAGTAAACTACAACACAGTGCTGTATTAGCAAGACTCTCACTGAATACAATCTTACATTTTCATCTAGATGACTACTAGTTCCAAGTGCCCTATTTTGTTCATTAAAGCCTGATAAGCAAGTAATTTGTAAAAATTCTCTGCATGAACTTTATCTAATGAATCCAAGGAAATTCTTTCAAACTTCATGCACCATTTATTGACTTGGGAGAGCAAAATTTATACCTGGAGATGCTGAAACTGAAATATACTTTATCAGATTATCTGCCAAGATCATTGTCCATTGTCTGACTCAGTAAGAGAAGTCACAGAAATATGTGTGTGTGTGCGTGTGTGTGCGCGTGTGCATGTGTGTGTGGGTGTGTGTGCATGTGCACATGAGTGTGTGTTTCTGAGAAAGCTGAGAAAGTTGGTCCTAAAAATAATAAAAGGATTAATATATATTTTTCTCGTAAAGCAGACTCTGCTTTTCTCTGTCAATATACCAGATTATAAACAACTGATCTGCCCTTAGACAAGTAATCTTGTTTCTAAACTTATCTGAAGAGACTCTGCCTTTACAGTATATCTTTTTGAGTTTAAATATCTTATCTCCTTTGCAGCTTTAAGTAAGTTGGCCAAAGACCAGTCATCATCTCAAGGTTAGTATGTTTAAATTGCAAACACTTTATGATTTTTTCATTGTCTTTGATGAAACTTGTTTTTACTTCTTACTACAAAGAATCAATTGTATATACATCTAAGACTTTATCATCATATTGCTACCATTCATCACATTTTCTTTTTATGCTAAAAACACTTTTTTTACACAATATGAACATAATAACGAAGATGATTTCTTTGTTTTATTCCATCCTCATTCCTATCGCTTCATTTTTTCCAATCTATTGTGACATGGGAAAACACCAATTGAATAGTCACAGAAACAGACGTACCTGATTAAACAGAAAAGCTAACATAAAGTTATAAAAATAAGTAATATATATTTTGAATATGCTATGAGTTAATATAAGATGATAAATATCAATTCAAGATAATATCATTAAAAGCCCTCAAACATAACTTTTTTATTACACTTCAAGTATGAATTTTTTAGTTTGGTAAATCATTGCTAATTTTCATCAGAATGGCTGATTTATTTTATGGTTCTCTGTGAATGCACTGAGAACTTCAGCAGCCACAAACACACCACAGAGAAGAAAGTTGACATGGGAAGAGCTGATAGAACAGTGATGTCTATTTTCCAGCCTCCCCACTTTCCTGACCGCTTTGTTTACTGATGGAGACACTGTACTGAATTACCAACTCAGAGGATGCTGCATTCCATTAATCTAAGTAGATCACAAGCCTAGATTTACAAAGTGGGGACATTCACAATGTTGGTTCTGCTTTGGAACAAGCAACTATGGGACTGAAATTTCTAAAAAATCTTGAGACCAAATAAATTTCCCCTCTTCTGGGTTCTGAGTGTCTGGCATTGTGCCCCTAGAATGAATAATTGACTAAGATACATTACAGCAGCTTTTCATTTTCAAATGCCATTATCACAGAATTGTCCCCACAAATATTTTCATCTAGTTTGGATTCTACAATGTTCTTAAGGTATGTTTTGTTGAAGATAATTTCTCTTATCCTGATATGTTCTACATGTTTTATAATTTCGTTTTCACTATATTTCTCTTTAGTTCATCATGAATTCATTTGGTATGGTGTAGAGTAATTTCTACTTAGAAGGATAGCTCAATATTTTTTTAAAAAGTTACCTTCACTATTAAGCAAGATCTTTTACATAAAAGCATTAATAATTTCTTCAGTTAAAGATACCAGGCTTTCCACCTGATGACTTGCTGTGTTGATCTGGATTTCAACAGATTTGAAATATTACAACATTTACATAATAAGTTTTTGTATATATATAGGTCTGTATTCCTTGTGTAATTTTATTTTTATTCTTCCCTGAAGCTAATATCAGCCTGAATATTTTACTTGGCATATAATTAACTGATTCCTCCTAGCTACTTTTCAATAGTGAATACTAATAAGGCATTTCATTCTGGCTATAACTTACTTTGATAAACTCCTAATATCTTCCTTTACCTCTGATTCCCATCATCTTGTCTAATGGTCTTCTATTTTCATGTTGTATTTTTTACTTTTTAGAATTTTGCATATATGGGACAACACATAACATTTATTTATTTTTCTGAGTCCAGCTTATTTTGCACTTTTAGCAGATGTCCACAAATAAATTTTCAGGATATCAGTGTTCTCATTCAGCTTCCTGATAACTTGGTGGCCTTTCAGGGAGAGAAGGCAAGTGATAAAGTGGCAAATTTGATAAGGGTTTGAAAACGTTTGAAGAAATTATAAATGTTTTTGTAGCATTCGAGTGTAAAATTTTCTGTTTCCAAAATCAAGAATTGTCAACATACAATTGGAACAATTGTATTAAAATTGTACTAAGTTTTACTTTCTATTTTATTAAGTAAAAAGGAGATTTGCCATTACAAGTAAAAGTTATATTTCATAATTAAAGGTTAAAAAAACCATGGTGACTTTCAGTCCCAGATTTCACTCTATAAAATATTTTTAGTAAGCATGAAAAATGCTGATGACACTTAAAATGAAATAAAAATATACTTCTGTGACATGTAGAAAAACCCTCAATAGCAAAAAAACCCATCAAAACATGATCATGCCAGATTTATCATTGACTGTTATAAATTTAGCTTTGTCTTCTCACATCACAACTACTGTGGTGGTATTGCATGTTTGTAAAATGAAAGTTTGAAAGCCTAGAATGAGAAAAATACATATATTAATAACAAAAATTAATGTTATCTTCCATAAGATGTATTCTATTTTATGGCAGAGTGTGGTGGCATACTCCTGTAATTCTAGCACTTTTGAGGCTGAGGCAGGAGGATCATTGCAAGTTTGAGACCACCCTGGGCTACAGAGTGATCCCAAGGCCAGCCTGAACTGTACAGTGAGACTCTGTCTCAAAAAGACAATAAATAAATAAATAAATAAATAAATAAATAAATTCAATTTATAAAAGGTGAAACTAAATCTAGAGTCAGAATCATTGTTAAAAATAAAAGAACTGCAATAAATGATAGGAAAGGAAAACTGTTCTTTACATTTCCAAAATAGTTTAAGCTTTCACCTTAATTGTACCGATGAATAAATTAAAGTCACATTTAAAAATCAGTTAATTCCCTCCTGATCCTAACAAGATGCCACAGAAAAATGCAGGAATGAACAGCTGTCAATTTTGCTGCTTTTCTCTCAGCTCTTGACTTTGATGAGGAAATGTGAACCTTCACCTAGTCTTGGGAAACATCGTAACGTTTGATATTTTATCTTAAAAGCTGGCCATAGAAGCTTAGCTGATCTGTGCGGGTCGAGGGTGTGTACTGGGGCCTGTAAGGATGGTACAGCTCTCCTGAAATAAATTATGATAAATAATCACTTTTATTTCTTGAGGTTATGTACTGATGATTGTTAAAACTATAATTAAAAATTTTCAAGAAATCACTGTGGAATAGTAAAACAGAGGAGTGAAACATTATGATAGCAATGCTACTTTATTTACAACTCCTATCAACGAACATATGTCCATCATCAAATCTTTTTCCTCCTGTAGCCAACAGAATCTCCCTAGTCCATTCATTACCACTTTGGTTGCCTTAAGACTCTAACCTATAATGTGTTGTCATTCTCTCATCTCTCATCTCATCTTTTTCCTCCTGTAGCCAACAGAATCTCCCTAGTCCATTCATTACCTCTTTGGTTGGTAAAAATCGAGTTATCCCTTTCTCTCCAATGATTCTCTCCAATCTCCATTCTCAGTCAGCATCTCAACATACCAATATTTAGTTCTTGGCTCAGTTTGTAACCCACTTTGTCTTCTCAACCCCTAATTACCATACTTAGAAACTAAAGCGTATTTGATCCTCTGAGGCCATCTATAGAAAAGTCAATTCATTTCCATAAGGACTTCACATCTAAAACTAAGTGAATAATACCTCAAATAATAGACATTGTTTGGGCTGGTGATTTGGGAGTATGATGGATTTATGAAAACAATAAAGTGAAGTTCATATACCTTTCTCAAATCTTTCTCCATCTGTGTTCAGAGTGGAATACATAGGGCACATGAGGGAAAAGAAGAACTTTCCAGTGCAAAAAGTTGAGAATTGCAATCACACAAACATTGATAGAATCCTATAATTTAAAATGTATTCTTAGCATTTCAATCAAACATCAGTTTACAATTTGTTTGCCAAAAGAATAGATTAAAATAGTCTATAAATTCCCATTTATAAAAGAATTCATGCAGGGCAAGATTTTGCCAAATTTAAAAATATTTTTTCCAGTACAAAGTATGATAAGATAATTCCTATATGCCTTTGGAACACATTGGAATGGAAACCAAACAAAAACTTGGATTCAAAACAACTCAAACTCCAACACTATACTATGATAAATGTCTAGTTATATGAGATTAAATAGAAGAAAACAATAGGACCTAAAAGTAGAACAGGACAAGAATATCTTTTTTTTATATTAGACCAAAATTTGCTATAAATGTTATAAAGTTGTGAAAGCTGGCCTATATCTGGCCTCAGAGTACAGTAACAAAGAAATATTAATCAATAAATATCTTACATATGTATAAATAATAATTATTTGTGAACCATTAGATAAAAATGGAAATAAACTAAAATATTAATTTATAACAAAAATGATATAAAAATTTTATTGTATCATGCTATTGATAGTAATGCATGCCAATGATATATCCTATTATATACATTAATCTTTTCAAAGTATTACTACTGTTTTTAGAGGCTTGGAGACATTTATATGTGGTTGGAATTGATTAATCTAACAGGAAATTTATTTAAATAACTTGAAACTTTAAAATAGATGTAGAAGTGGGAAAGCATGTGATTAGCGGTCTGAATGCCTAGTTTTCTATCAAAGCCCTGAATGTCCCATAAATTCTTACCTAATACAATAGTTTTATGTTACTTTAGTATAATGACACTACCCAAATAGTAAGTGTTCTTTCTATATTTAAGTTTATGTCAGTGAATTAGATTTTCCTCTGTGTATTGTTTCAAATATCAAAATACTTATAATGGTTTAGGATCCAGAGAAGATCATATATGAGGTAGGTTACATAAAGGTCTTAAAAATATAAAAATATTAAAATCATGTCAAGTATCTTTTGTATGCCAATGGTATGAAAGCAGAAATCAAAAAGAAGGAATTTTGGAAATTCACAAATACATGGCAGTTGAACACCAAATGCATACAGTAAAGAAAAAGAACAGAAAGAAGTAAAAAAAAGAAGGAAGAGGAGGAAAATAAGGTAGAGGACATGAAGAAGAACAATAACAAAATCAACAAACTCTTAAAATGAACAAAAGTAGAAACACAATGTACCAAAACTTATGAGATATAGCAAAAGCAGTTCTAAAGGAGAATTTATAGCAAGAAAGCACTACATCAAAACCAAAGAATGATTTCAAATAAACAACCTGATATTATTATTTCAAAGAATTAAAAAAATAAGAGCAAAATAAGCCCAAAGTTAGTGAATGAAGTAAACAGAGAAGAAATAAATGAAATGCAGATTAGAAAAATAGTAGAAAAGATCAACCATATTAAAATGTGGCTTTTTAGAAAGGTACAAAACTCTAGGTAAACTAAGAAAAAGCGATGTGTCAAATAAATAAAAGCAAAAAATGAAAGAACAAACAGATTAATACCACATAAATATAAGGAAAATAGCAAGTAACAATTATATGCTAATAAATTGCATAACCTAAGAGAAATACAGACACTTAAAATCTAACAGGATAAATGTTGAAAAAGAGAAAATTTTAATAGATTAATAATAACTAAAAAGGTTGAATCAGTAATGAAAAATCACAAAGAAAGATATAGTATCTGATGACTACATTTTACATTGTCATCAACATTTGAAGAACAGTTAAAATTAGACTCTCTCAAATCTTTTTGAAAAATAGAAGAGAACAGAATACTTCCAAATTAATTTTAGTAGGACTGAATTAGCCTTATATATAAGCCAGACAAGAACACTACAAGAATATAAAACTAGAAGAAGCCCAAATCCCTGATGTACATAGATGGAATTAAATCTTAACAGAGGAGGATTAGTCACCTGATCTCAACAGCACATGCAAAGGGTCATTTACCATGTAAAGTGAGTTGTCATTCTGGGCTTTTAGGATGGTTTGATCTATGAAAATCAATAAATGCAATACACTACATTAAGAGATCAAAGGATAAAATGATATGATCATCTCAATAGATGCAAAAGAACATGTGACAAAATTCAACATCCCTTTATGATAAAAAATTCTGAAAAAAGTGGGTATTAAAGAAATTTAAAAGGTGATGTATGACAAACCCACACATAACATCATATTCAAAAGTGAGCCGTTCAAAGTTTTTTGAACTAAGCCAAGAATAAGACAAGACCCTCTACTTTCTCTACTCTGATGTAGCCTAATATTATAAGTTGTAGCCAGAACAATTAGGCAACAGACAGAAATAAAAGTCATCCAAAATGGAAAGGAAGAGGTTAAATTGTCCCTGTTTAATGTAAGAATGACATTATTACGAATTAAACAATGTTATTTATAGCACACTTATTCCACAAAGGAATGGAAATAGTTAATTCAGTAAATTATTTATTCCTTTATTTATTATAAGGAATAAAAATCACAGACTTTCATATACTCCTTTTATTAGGATACAACCTTTTATATAAAAAATACAGAAGACTTCACTAAAATAATTACAACCAATATATTAAATATATCTAATGTAAAAATTCATCATTAAAAGCTAACATTTCTATATGCTAACATTGAAATGACATCTGAAAAGGGAGAAAACAAACTTTTTTATAGCATAGTCAATTGATTTTCAACAAAGTTTTCTATAACACAGAATTTTCTAAAGGTATTATTGGAAAACTATATGTTAACATGCAGAATAAGGCAATGATATTTCTGTTTGGTTATGTATATATATATTAGCTCCAAATGGGCTAAAGAGCTGTAGTTATAAAACCAACAAAAGTAAAAATAGAGTAAATCACTATGACTTTTGTCTGGGTAAACCTTTTTTAAAACATAAACCTAAAGGGTTAAGTTAATAGAATCATGAAATTAAAAAGGTCGAGCACAGTTAAAAAAAAATAATCAACAGAATAAAGAAAGATTCTACAGAATAGTAGAAAGTTTTTGCAAACCTTACATCTGATAAGCATTTAAAATATTTAAGAGACTAAATAGCAAGGAAACAAATTACTCAACTAAAATGGGTAAAGAATGTGAATAGTCATTTCTCAGTAGAAGACTAACTGAATATAAAAAAATACTTAACATCACTAATAAGGGAAATTTTGCAAAATAAAACAACAAGGAGGTATCATTTTGCACTCAGGTGTTAGAATGGCTATCATCAAAAAGACAATAGATAAGTGTTGCACAAGATGTGGAGAAAAGTGAACACTTGCACACATTTGGTAATAATATATATTTATTTAGCCATTATGAAAGTTAATGCATATCTTCCTCAGAAAATCAAAAACATAGCTAGCATATAATCCAGCGATGGTCCTACTGGGTATATTTTCAGTGGAAGTAAATCACCATTACAGAGTCTCCAGCCTCCCATATTCATGACAGCATTGTTCCTAATAGCCATGGTGTGGAGTCAGCCTAACTGTCCGTTAGTAGATTAATGGATGGAGAAAATGTGGTATATAAACATAACTAAGCACTACTCTGCTTCTTAAAAGAAGGCAATTCTGTCATTTATGACAGTATGGATGAACCCAAAGGATCGATACCAAGTGGAATAAACCAAGGACAGAAAAACAATCACCATACTATTACAGTTACATGTGGAATCTCCAAACATTGAACATATAGAACTAGAGAGTAGAATAGTGGATACAAAGGGCTGGAAGGATGGAAGTGGTTGCAGAGATATAAAATTTCAGTTAGATTGTTATTGATCAAGAGGTTGATCAATAACAATGCATCATTGTTACACTTGAAATCCAGAATTTCAAACAAAAAGGGGTTAAGATTATGGTTAGGGTTGGTGTTAGAGTTAGGTTTGTTGATGGGCTTTTGGAAAAAGATTGTATCATGGGAATTCTAACTCTAGTGGATTAATGTACAAAATGGTAAGTTTATTAAATAATGTATATGATGATTGGCTTGACTTGGCTATTACACAAACCATCCATATTTTAAAACATTACATGACAAATATATACTATTTTATTTGTCCATTTAAACAAATATAACTAAAAGTATTTTTATTAAAGAACAAGTAATTTCACAGGGATAATTTAATAAAGATGACAAAAATACATTTGAAATAAGAAAACCACATCAGATTAAAGAGTGAATGAAAAATAAAAGTGAACAATGAAAAAATCTCAGAAGAAATCAAGAATCACAATGAAAAATATGAGCATCAATGTTAGAACTTTATTTTTACAGATATTAAGAAGCAAACAAAAAAATTTTGAAGGAGACACTGGCACAGTCAGACCAAATTCTCAAACACATTTGGTACTTAGTGGTGTGAAGTCATTGTCGGTGGAGCACTGAATAGAAATGCAGTTTTGAAAGTACTTATGAGGTCATGTCTATCTGTCTGGCTCCAAGCTCTCCAGACCTTGGTTTGGTCTCTGAAATTTCTAACATATTTCACATAGACAGAGATGATGGTTGAATGCTGGAATGAAGCAAAACTCAACTCATTTTGTTAGAAAATCACTGGACATGTGTTTGCTTATTTCTTGCTCCCTCTCTTTCACTTTGTGACTTTATCTCACATAAATAATCAATTAAGTACATCGTCATGTTTACAATATCAGCAATAAAGCACAGATTTAATAATTTCATAGAAGAAAGTAAAATTAAAAATTAATTTTTCCATTCAGTAATAATATTATTATTACAAGTTAAACAATGTTATTTATAACACACTTATTCCTCAAGGGAATGGAAGCAATTAATTTAATAAATTATTCCTTTTCTTAGTATGCTATATTCATAGATTTCTTTTCATTAAACTTTAAAAATAATCATTTTCTAATAGTTTAAATCATAAGAGTTCTAATCATTTTTTACAAGATTTGAGTTATTGTGATTGAATTAGGATTTTAGAAATGTATTAAAGGTTATTAATAGAATGGTATATTTAACAATTTCTCCCATAAAGCAGCTGACACATCAAGGACTGTGAAAGAATGTCATTTGCAAGAACTGAAAATAGAAATTCCAACATAAAAATTACATTTTTCAGAAAAAGGTATCTGACTGTTTTCTGCATGATTATATGACTCATACACTTTTCAGCTACAATGTGGAGAATCCTTGACATAGGTATACAACATAGCATATCACTGAAGTTTGGCCATTGGACTAACAGGCCACTGAAACATTATGTACACATGGTAGATTTTATTACTTGAAAAAGGCATATGATAATGTTGTATATTTTAAATACCTTCTTTTATGTAAGTTGACAGGCTCAATATAAAAAAGGAAAGGAGTCTATGAAAGTTGATAAGTTTGTTGGTTGGCTATCGGGTCCTGGCCTAGATCCCCAAATGAGTGTACAGTGAAGGCTTAAACAAATGAGACAAATGGTATGATTTTAGGGCTCCAGGAGGATCAAAACCCTTTAGCTGAGTTTGAGACGCTGAGGGCTAAGACAAAGACGTCTCTGGACCATCCACATTTATTAAGTCCAAACAAAGAGTAGGGAAACTGAGGAAAGCGTGGGAAATGAGCAGGCCCTTGGGAGTCACTTCAAAGACATCTCCAAGTAGTAAGTTATGCCAATTGAGGAGGACCGTCTTACCTCCATGATGACATTTATGGTAGGAGTGAGAGTGCAGGAGTGAGATGCCTGAAGCTGCAGTTTCTGTCGACTTAATTGATGTTCGAGCCAAGTGTCCTTAGCTGTGGCCTTACCCTGCCTTTTGAGGTATCTCTAGCATCATAGGCCACCAAGGCCCGAGCCAGGACCAGTGATTCATAGAGGTTCACTTACTGTGAATCAGCTCCCATCGCCAGGCAAGGGGCCGAGGCCTAGGGCAGACTCACAGACAAACATAGAAAGCCAATTGGTTAGTTTTAAATCCTGCTCAGAGCCACTTCTCAGTGGTCTCCAACAGCTGACAATATTATAAGACTTTAGTTGCATTTGTTCTTTCCTCTATTGTCTAAGTACCTAATAAAGAAATTTGTTTGAAAATAACTAGCTGTTGATCAAAGAGCTATGATGTAAAGTAAAAAATTCCCAGTGTCTTAAATTCGTGATCAAAGGATTGGCATCTGTGCTGTAATTTATAAGAAACAATGATACTGAATGCCTATATTGCCTAAACATACTTTTCTAGTACAAGAAACTGCTGCATCTTTGAAAAAAAATGGATGATTTCAGAGGTAGAATGAGAAATACACAATGTGAAACTGTAATATATCATTGCAGTTCTTTATGGCCAAAGAACTTCATCTGAAGAGACACTCATGGACTACAAATGGAACAACTGTATCCTCGTGAAAAACAATAACCAGAATAGATTTTATTGCATCAAGTATGCTTATATCTATGAGTTCATAAAGAGAGTGAAATACCAATTGTTCACTGCTAGAGTACGTTAGTGAACTAACACATTAATTTGAAAGCTTAAAACAAAGAG
Source organism: Dolichotis patagonum (assembly GCA_004027295.1). NCBI lineage: Eukaryota > Metazoa > Chordata > Mammalia > Rodentia > Caviidae > Dolichotis > Dolichotis patagonum. The sequence goes on along the minus strand of PVJX010023568.1, from coordinate 972 downwards.
ATTATCATGGGTATGTGAAATACCATTGACATTTTAAAAATAGAGTCAACCAGATCTGTGCCTCCAAGTGGAAGAAAACAATACTTAACTATGAAGTACATCATTAGAGGTAGGGAATGCAATGCGGTGGTAAAGTGTTTGCCAATAGTCCATAACCCCTCAATTTGATCATCAGCACAAGAAAGAGGGAAGTATTTAAAATGAATATTAATTTGTTACAATCAAGAAAATGTAGATAATGTACGACTTCAAAAGTTATGTTACTCTGCTCAATAAATTACATTGTAGGAGAAAAAAATGTTATACATGCCATTGTTGATCAAAAATGAAGTGAAAAGGCTTGATTTGGTACATACATCTTTCAGGCTTGTGTAGATTAAATGATACTGTGTAGGTAAAGATGCCTCACACTCTAACTGGAGTGTAGAAAGCGGTCTGCAATGGTTATTTTTTTTAGCAGAGAAGAAAAGCAAATACTCTTGTCTATTTTTACCTTTACTCTTGTCTATTTTTACCTTTTAAACATATCAATGAGTGATGGTAAAAATATTGACTAATTGCATACACATTTTATATTGTATATAAATAGTATTACCTTGTATATAAATAATATTTGACTTCTGTCCACAATGCATTTATAGAACATACCTGGAATGTTGACAATATTTGAGATAAACATAAATAGCATCCTGAATTTTGCAATAGAGAAGGCCACTTTTCTTTGAGCAGTCCTAAAAGAGGGTGAGAATGAATAACATCTGACTTTTTCTGACTTGTTGCTTATGACATTTACTAAAGACACTATTTTCAAGCTTGAAATTTATCCAGTGTCATTTTCCATTTTGTTATGATATTCAACTTCCTGTCAGAAAAATCTTTCAGTGTTACTCACCAGTGACATTGATTTTTTTGGTTCAAATTTTGTTTGTTTCCTTCTTTGTAAGTTGATCATAGATTGATTTTTGGAAGAAA
>PVJX010023567.1:0-29110 GCA_004027295.1 Dolichotis patagonum | reverse complement strand
TCATAGTTTTTAAGGTCTGATTCATCCTCTCTACTTGCCCTGAACTTTGAGGCTGATACATGCAGTGGAGTTTGCAATTGATCTGTAAAGCCTGAGTCAATTTTTGAGTTACCTGGGCTATGAAAGCCAGGCCATTGTCAGACCCCATGGATAGGGGCAAGCCAAATCATGGAATGATCTCATATAAGAGCTTCTTCACTACTATAAGAGCTGATTCTGACTTGGTAGAAGAAGCCTATACCCATCTAGTGAAAGTATCAACCATCACTAATAGGTACTTATGTCCTTGTAATACAGGTTTTTCCATCTCACTGAAGTCAATATCCCAGTGTTTTCCTGGAATGGCTCTGTGAAAGCATTTAGTCTCCATGTGAAGCTGTCACTTAGGATTTACTAATTGGCATTGGGGACATCTTAAACTGGCAGCTGACATCAATTGTGACAGCTGGGGGATAAAAAATTGCTCTCGAAGGAGTTCAGCAAGCTTCAATCCCTCCAGGTGGGTGGACTGGTGAGCTTGTTGGATGAGCACTTGTCCGAGTACCGAGTACCGAGTACTGAGCAGCAGGACTATGTTTGCCTGGCAATTGGTACCAGCCTCCAGGGATATTGGGCTTCACCTGGTGTTGAGCCACCAAATGGAGGTCCTTTTATGTGTAGACAGGCTCAGACAAAGTTGGGGGCATTAACAAGAGGGTGGGGGTGGTCCCAGCCTCTGTCTCCACTGATTTTAGGGCAGCCTCCTTCACTGCCACATCGGCCAGGTTATTTCCTCTGGCAATGGGGTCATTTCCTTTTGGTGGGCCTTGCAATGAATTATGGCCACCTTCTCAGGCAACCAGATTGCTGCCAGCAAGTCCAATATCTGCGGGGCATTCTTTATCTTATGTCCAGTTGAGCTTAGCAATCCTCTTTCTTGGTAAATGGCCCTGTGAACAGGTTCAGTGGCAAAGGTATACCTGCTGTCTGTGTAGATGTTGAGTTGCTTGCCTTCAGCCAGCTTAAGGGCTTCTGTCAAGGCAATGAGTTCAGCCCTTTGTGCTGAGGTGCCAGAATCCAGCCTTTGTCCCAAAGGACTCAGGTCTCAGTAGTCACTGCAGCCCCAGTGAATCATTTACCTTGATACATATAGCTGCTTCCATCAGAAAAGTATGATGGCACCCTGTCTATGGGTTCATCAGTCAGTTCCGACCAGAGACTCTGATGAGTATCAATCATAGCGGAGCATTCATGGTACGGGGTGGATGGGTCATCATCAGGCAGCAGTGTAGCTGGGTTTAGAGCTTCAGATGGATTGAAGGCAACAGAAACAGGATCTAGGAGCAAGGCCTAATAGTGCATTATTCTGGCATTTGACAGCCATCTATCTGGAGGGGCCCTGATGAGGGTTTCCAATGAATGTAAGGAGATTACAGTAAGTTTTTGACCAAAGGTGAGCTTTCAAGCTTCCTTTATTAACAAGGTTATTGCAGCAATGACCCTCAAACAGGGTGGCCATCCTGCAGCCACATTGTCCAGTCTTTTGGAGAGGTAGGCTACTGGCCTCTGCCAAGGTCCCAGACTTTGAGTAATCACTCCCTTTGCAATCCCTCTCTTTTCATCTACATATAGGTTGAACGGTTTTTGCAGGACAGGTAGCCCCAGAGCTGGGGCCTCAGTGAGGGCCTGTTTTAGCTGTAGAAAGGCCAGTTCTTGACTCTCTGTCCACTCTGGAGAGCTCTGAGTTTGTCCCCACAATGAGTCATGAAGTGGTTGAGCCAATTCAGCAAAATTCAGTATCCACAGTCTTCAGTATACTCCAGCCCCCAAGAACTCACTTACTTGTTTCTTGGTTTTGGGGGCTGGTATTTGTAAGATGGCCTAGACTCTCTGTAGGGAAAGAGTTTTTTTTTTCCCTCTTTAATCTGATATCCTAGAAAAGTCACTTGCTGCTGACAAACTGGAGCCTTTTTGGCTGATGTTTTGTAGCCCAATGTATTTAAAGTCATTACTAGGACCTCGGTGGCATCTACACATTTGTCAAAGGTCTCAGTTGCTATGAGGAGGTCATCTACATACTGCAGGAGAGTGACCTCTGGAAATTCCTCTCTGTATCCTAAGAGGTCTCTGGCTAGAGCCTCATCAAACAGAGTAGGTGCATTTTTGAACCCCTGAGGCAAATGTGTCCAGGTGAGTTGCTCAGTTACTCCAGTCCATGGATCCGTCCATTCAAAGGCAAAAATAGTTTGATGTACCAGCACCATGGGGAGAGTGAAGAAGGCATCTTTCAGGTCCAGCACAGAATACTAGGTGCGCTTGGGAGTCAGGAGGCTCAGTAAGGTATACGGATTCAGAACAGTGGGGTAGAAAGTTACTACTCACCTGTTGACTTCTCGAAGATCCTGTACAGGTCTGTATTCTTCAGTTCCAGGTTTCTGGACAGGGAGCAAAGGAGTATTCCAAGGGGAAGTGCATGGGATGAAGACATTATTATCCTTTAGTCTGGTTACAGTTTGGCAATTCCTTGGCGAGCTGGTAGGCTTATAGGGTACTGCTTGAGGCGAATAGGCTTTGCTTGTGGTAAGACTTCTATTATCGAGGGCACTTGATTTATTGCCAGCCCTAGGAGATTGTTTTCAGCCCATACTCCCTGTATTTCTGCCTTCCAGCATAAGAGGAGCTCATTATTTGGCTCTGAGGAGTGGTCTTCTCCTAATAAGAAATAGGGTCTTCTCACAAGGGAGAAGAGCCAGTACTTTAATTGGCTTGTCTTTTTGAGTTCCCAAAGTTATTGTGGGCATCTCTGTCTGAAGGTTCAGTTGGACCTTTAACTTGTGCAGGAAGTCTCTTCCCAAAAGAGGGTCGGGGCACTCAGGGACCCATAGAAACCCATGGGCAAGAGTCCTCTGGCCAGGTCGGGCAAGTTGGGCTAATAACTTGGGGTAAGTTTTTCATACTCCAGTGAAAAGGCTACCACCTTTAATTTTTTTCTATTTATAGTCCCCAGAGGCTGGGTCAAAATACAGTGTGAAGCCCCTGAGTCTACCAGAAAATTCACAGGTTGTTCCCCCACTTGCAATGTTATCCAGGGCTCAGGGGGAGGTGTTTGAGCCCTGACTGTCTCATTGTTGACTTAGTAAGGCTTTAGCATCCTTTTCCATTTTTGCTTTTAGGTTTGAGCAATATTTCAGCCAATGTCCCATCTCCTTACAGTAGGCACATTGTTCCTTATCAAGTGGGGGCTGCTTCTTGTTCCCCTTTCTATTCCTTTTCTTTATTAGGATCTAAAACAGTGGCCTTTTTGCAAAGGAGTTCTAATACCTCGGTGACCTTTTTATTACTAGCTTCTTGCCAACTTTCCCAATTGTCAAAAAACTTATGAGCTATTTTTATCAGCTGACTGAGGGGCATCCCTTGGAAGCCTTTTAGCTTTTGCAACTTTTTTCTTATGTCTAGGGCTGACTGGGACACAAAGGCAATATTAATGGCCCTTGTGTTTTCAGGCACGACCAGATCTATAGGAGTATAGAGTCAGTAAGCCTCTAGAAGGCACTCCAGAAACGCAGAGGGAGGTTCATCAGCCAATTGTTTTACCTCAGATTCCTTGCACAGATTCGTGGGCTTCTTAGCTGCTCCACAAAGTGCATCCAGAAACAGCTGGTGATATTGGGCCGAAGCCTTCTTATCTCTAGAAGTGTTGGGGTCCCAGTCAGAATGAGACAAAGGGAAATAGCACTTCAATCAGTCAGGATCTGATGTGGGAGTCCCATCAGGGTCTAGGACGCCCTTGTGGCCCAAAGTGCAAATGTGAGTCTGCTCTTCAGCTGTGAAAAGGACCCTAAGAATCTGTTGACAATCATCCCAAGTAGGGTGATAAGTGGAAAAGATAGACTCAAGTAAACATATAAGATTTTCAGGGTCTTTGGAGAATGGAGTGTTTTGACCCTTCCAATTTTAAAGATCACAGGCAGGAAAAGGGGCATAGTCAAAGATGGAATCTTCTGGATTTCAGGGGTTGGTGACCTCCCGGAGGAGACATAGAGCAGAAGAAGAATCAGGGGACTCCAGATGGGGTTGGTTCTGGGTTTGGAGTGGGCTCGGGGGACATTGTGGTGGTTCCAGCTGGGGTGTCCCTCAAGGATCTGGGTATGGGGGTGGCAAGAGGAGGTCATCGTCATTGTTCCATCCTGCAGGACCAGCGGGGGAGCAGTCAGTTGGGGGCCGGTAGGCACAGCTCAAACGTGACCCAGCTGAGGTTTCTCTTTTAGAGGAGCCTGAAGAGATGGACTCTGTTGATTACAAACTTTCAGAAAATGTTTAGTCCAAGGTGGAGAATCATAGATCAAATCACTCCAAACCTGAATGTAAACTATTTGGTCAGGGTGGTCAGGGGGACAGAAGATGTATCTACGGACCACCTGGGCTATTGTCATGTCAAAACTTTCAACAGGAGGCCCCTTGGAGGCACCCTGTGGCCATTCTAATGAAACTAAGACTCAGAGGCACCCAGTTTGAAGTGGTTCCACATTGCCTTCAGCCCTCCTTTTGAATTCCTTTAAATGGTCTAAAATCAGACTCAGTGGTGTTAGCGACACTGATGAGCCTTGTCCCATTTTTCTGATGTGGGACTCCCTGTGAAAGGAAAAAATCAAAACCAAGAAGGACACACAGACAGAGACAAAAGACAACAATTAGACAGACAAAGAAGATGACTTCTCTTTTTCACTTGGTGACTTGTCTATGACCTAGAAGCAAACCATTAACATCTACCTGATAACCAAAATGATGATGACAAAGAGGCCACATAAGATCATTCAAAAGAGAAGATACATTGCAACTTAATCCTAAGGAACCAAAGATTAAGTTTTGTAAGTCAGATTTCAAATGGACTGGGAGGGTCCCAAAGTTTTAAGTACACTGAACGCAAAAAGCCAAGTGGACAAGAGCCCAAAATACAAACGGAGAAGAGCCCAAAATATGAACAGACAAAAGTCCAAAATACAAACGGGAAAAAATCCAAAAATACAAATGGGCAAAAGTCCCAAATTTCCAGAGGGCATCCCACTCCGGTGCAGAGGGAGCACTAGTCTTGTCTGCAATTACAAATGTGCACACTTTCAAGGGCAAGACAAATCAAAATACTCAACATGCTCTGCAAAGAATTGAAAGATGTCTATAGCATTTGCTCACTGGGTTAGGTTCTGCAGGGGATTTGGCTTGCAGATCACGGGTCAGTGGGTAGGTGTGTGTGAATAGTTGCATAGTTTCAGATTTTATTCTGGGAATACAGCTCATCCAAAGGTTGAAGGAACTGATATAATAGGAATTGAAGAAGTAGTCATTCCAAGAAAGAAAACTTGGGATAAAGTGGCTGTTCTTCAGGCTCTTGCATGCACAGTACACAGGGATACCACAGCTGTCCCTTATGCATTTCAAGATGATCCTTACCTCATACCAGCATCTGCTGTAGAATCTCATTCATTTTTATTGGTAAAGAAGTCTGGGGAAAGTGCAGCAAAGTTTATTGTTAATTCACATCCCAAATATTTTCAGAAGGACATAGATGAGTGTCATATACCATGTTTAATGCCTGAGTACTTTGAACCTCAGACAGAAGATGGAAGTGAAGCTGCCCTGAAGGAGTGAATCAATCTCAGAAGACTCAAAGCTTCTGTGGACATGTTTGATCAGCTCTTGCAAGCAGGAACCCCTGTCTCTTTTGAAACAACTAATAGTCTATTGGATTTGTTGAGTTACTATGGTGACCAAGAGCCCCCAACTGAATATCATTTTCAAAAAACCAAACAGTTGGAAGACATGGAAGAGTCCACAGAGGAAAATAATTAAAAATCTAAAGGGAAGATTGTTCATCAGTTGTCCTGTACTTGGAAGGCAAATAACAATGCTGAACGAATCTTTGCCCTAATGCCAGAGAAGAATGAGCATTCTTACTGCACAAAGATCTGGGGGATGGTGAAGCATCGAGCCCTTGTACAGGCACTCAGCTTATGTGCACACTTTTAATGCATTGATCGAAGCAACAGCATTGATAATGAATGAGAAATATGAGGAGAGATGGAATAATATACTGAGTCTGCAGAAAGATATGGTTGCACAGAAGGTGAAACCAAATTTACAGACTTTTAATACTATTCTAAAATATCTGCAAAGATTTTATGCATTTGGGAAATTTCCAGCCTTACAGACCTTACATGAAATGAAAGCCTTTGGAATAGAACCCTCACTTGCAACATAGCATCATCTTATCCATATGTTTTATCGGCATTGAAGCTCTATAAAAGGGCAGTCTCTCATCTATAGTATAAGGAAAGAATTAGTGGGATAGAAATTTTCTCCCTTGGACCTGGATGATGATAAGTTTTTTCAGGTGGCTATGAATGTTTGCTCATCCCTCAGAGATCTAGACCTTGCTTACCAAGTACATGGCCTTTTAAACACAGGCGACAACTGGAAATTCATCGGATATGAACCTCAATGTAATTTCTATTTTACTAAGTTTTTAAGTTTGCTTTGTCTAATGGAACACATTGATAACACCTTAAAATAGTATAAAGACCTAATGCCTTTGGTGATCTTTCCCCACTCCCAAATGCTCATAGAGCTTCTCCAAGCTTTGGATGTGGCCAACCGGCTAGAAATGATTCCTCAGATTTGGAAAGATAGTAAAGAATTTGGTCATACATTTTGCAATGACCTAAGAGAAGAAATCCTGATGCTCATGGCAAGGGATAAACACCCACCACAGCTGCAGATGGTGTATGCTGATTGTGTTGCTGACATCAAATCTACTTATGAAAGCCAAGAAGCCAAACAGGCTGCTCCCAGTTGGCCAGCCAATGTTCTCAACTGTATAGCCATCCTCTTTTTAAGGGCTGAGAGAACCCAGGAAGCCTGGAAGATGATTTGGCTTTTTCGGAAGCATAATAAAATCCCCAGAAGTGAATTGCTGAATGAATTTATGGACAGCGCAAAAGTATGCAATAGTTCTGCCCAGGCCATTGAGGTTGTGAAGCTGGCAACCGCCTTCAGCTTGCCTGTCTGTGAGAATTTCACCCAGAGAGCAACAACAGACATTGCAATGGACCCAGAACAAAAGAAAGCCCTGGGAAACCTACCTGCATTGGCTAGTGACAGTGATGGTGACAGCAACAGTGACATTGAAAGTGACAACAAATGAAACATTTAACCAGAATGCAAAGAAAACAAGAGGATGCAGATTTGGTGAATTTGGTATTGTGAAGCAACAGTGAACACAGCGCTGACGAGATTCACCTTCTAATATACTGCTGACTCAACCACTGATCAGTGCTCAAGAGATACATTTAAGCAGCAGCACTGCCATCTCCACTCTTCTGACACCAGTGCACAACATGGTGCTTACTGACTGATGTGCCCTGCACCGCCACAGCCTGTCCACACTGCCAGGGGTGGCATGCTGTTGCTCACCAGGCTTTGTTGGCCTGAATGCTGCTTCCTCTTTGAACTTAAAGGTTTTCTTGAAATTAGTAGTATCTCATATTAAGGAATATATAGATGTGAATAATTGTGCATGTTAGACTTGTTTAAACAGGATAATGGCAGTTTTAGGCTGCACTGCTGGTAAAATGAGGACTGTAAATAAATGTAATTAATCTACAAAATAAATCAAAATGCTCACAGTCAATGAAGACGAAGGCCAAGAGTTGAGAACAACATGAACAAAAAAAATCCCACAGGGACTAGCCGGAGGGTGGTCTAAAAGGAAGGGTCTTGGGGCAATCCTTGATGAGCCACCAAACTGTGGGACCCCAGCCCCAAATTAGACCCCAAATGGCTGTAGCACTCCAATGTAACCCAAAAAGACAAGAAGAAAAAAAATCAAAAAGGAAGCACTTTTTATTTTAGCTGGTACCCAATGATGCAGCAGCCTTGCAGCAGTAAGGCTGTGCATCCCGAGCTAAGAGGAACAGGGGTTCATAAAGGCAAAAACTGCAAAGTGAAACGTGGGGTCTTCACATCTGGGTGGGCAAGGGTGTCCAATTAAGGGGTAAGGGGTGTATACAGCTGGCAAGGGGTGCAGAGAGGGGTGTGTGCAGCTTGGTGATCGATTAAGGGGCAAAGGGAGGGGTACACACAGCTGGGGGATCGATTAAAGGTCTTTCCAGTACAGGCTTTGCAAGTACAGATAAAAACAGGTTGTGCTAGCATTGATATGAGGGAGTGATTCTTGTGGTGAGCTAATTCCTGGAACATGAACATCTGCTGAAGCTAGAAAGTCTATAATATTAACTTTTAGAAGGCAATTTGGGGGGGGTCATTCTCAGCATATACAGAACAGGAGGGCGGCAAGGAAGCTAGTTAGTTAGGCAGGTTACAACATTTTCTAGGATTTCCTATTATGTGACACCAACAAGAAAAGTCTAGGGATTTAAATCCTTATCACCTGACAACTGTTCCTTTCTGTGGGACAGCTCATTTTCTTTCATTTACTTCACCTATAAACTACTTTAAATACTCAAAGTGATACTTGAAGTTTGGGTGTTTGTTCTGTACTTGGAATTCTTTATCATCATATAGGATTCATTTCTGGAAATATCCTTCCTGAGTACCTTCCACCTGGATCAAATTCTGTGTGCATTTCTCAGTGATTATTCCTCTCTTCCCCCTCTCAGGGTCTTCCATGATATTTATTAATATTTCTTTTGTGATTCTGAGAGCTTCTGGAGGTAACACGTGGTCTATGTGGTGCCTAGGAGCATGATGTGGCCTCCTCGTGGTCTTCTCCTGTCCTCCAGTCATCCAGCACCTCCTTAACTGTGCTCCCTACACTGTGATTCTGAGTCACCTGCTGTATCAGGAGGTGGGATACACTGGGGTTCTGGATATTCTGTATCTCTTGGTTAATGGGTGATCATTCTGTCTGAAATTTTATTTCTTTCATGAGTTAGTGAAAAGATATTGATGTTTATTTTACCCAGAATTTTGTAGATTTGAATATGTGGATAATAATTTTCTATTCATTTAGAGGGTGGACCAAATCTACATACAGCTTCAGTAGCAAAATTTGAACTCTTATTTCAATCAGGGTTCTAAGATCAACAACTGAAAATGACATTTGCACATCTATGATTGAACACACAATAACATGAAACTGGTTGAAAGTAGACCACAAAATTATGACTGTTACTAGCTATACAGGTATGTTTCAATATTTTAGCAGAAGTTAGATATACACGACTGATAAATATAGAATTAATTGAGGCAACCTGAGCTAAAGGAAATGAATGAAGGCAGAACTATGAGAATCTGTTTAAGAAATAGTGAATATTATGATACTAAGGTATTTAATATTCTATATAAGAGAATCAGAGAAAGACAGAGAGAGAAAAGGAGAGAGAGGGAGAGAGAGAGAATGGCTACACTGTGTTATGCTGTATTTACGAATCCCTAATTTCTAAAGTCTAAAAGGAAAGTGCAGGCCAAAGTCCTGTTCAATGCACTGTCACAGGATGAGAACACTGAAGCTTCTGGACAGTGCCCTGAGTCCAGCCAGGCTGCCTCTCTGCCTTCCTCTCTGAAGTCTCTGTGGGCTGTTGGGACTGAATCAGGGGACCAGGTATTCTGAGAGGTTTGAGGAGAAGAGAGGGCTCTGAGTTCTAACAACAGAAATAGGAATGTGATGCATTTATTTTACTAAAATGAAGTATTTATTACTGAATGAGATAAGTCCTTGTCATCCAGACAAAACTAGTACATTCATTTTCGATCATGATTAATTGCCATAATAAAGAAAGCAATTGTATGGATGTGTCTAGAGTGAAGCTCCTAGGTTGGTGAGGAGAAATTTGTTTTTCAGCACAATGAAAGAGAGCTCCACAGGAAACAAGAGTAGCAAAACGTGAGCAGTGATTCCTGTCAATGCCTCCATGACAGACTTGGAATGATGTAGATAGAGCAGAAAATGACTTGGATAGGGAGTGCCATGTCAGATTCCATAAGGACATCCTTAACAACACTGCATTTGTACCTGAAGATGGTTTTTGAGTTTGGGGGTTTCAAAAACCCCATGCTCGTTAAAAGCATGCCAGGTTTATGTCTGTGTTCACCCTGAGGTCCTCTCACTGTGTCTTGCACTGTATAATTGACTTTTGCTTTTGCTTAGTCCAATATGGCAATCAGTGTCCTTTTATTTGTGAATTGACATCACTCATTTGAGAATAGTTAGAGAAATTGTTATTGTCATTGTTGTCATTGCATCATTGTAGAGGAGAAATATTACATGTTTGGATAGGCAAAAAGCAGTCAGCTTGCCTCCACTTTTTCCTTTATCATATTCAAACTACAAGCATATTAATTGTTACCAATGATAGTAGTGTTGGCCTTCCCATTATCCACACCTAGAACTGTGCTAAGCCAATCAGGGGAGTAATAAATAATGATGTAACCTTAATTTATAGTCACCCACTCTGATGCAGTCACTTTGAAAAGCCCAACTTGTGAGTAAATGGGGCTTCTGCGGACAGCCAGATATAAGCCATCCTCATGGCCTGAGCATTTTTGGCACGTTGGGTTGGTGGTCATGCATTTATTAAGGTGGTCATTGTCATGGAAATACCATATTTGTCCATTAACTGTGAAAAGTAGTTTTGTGGGCATATTAATCTGGATTACAAATTGTTTTCTTTAGGGCTTATAACTCTTTACTCCATGCTCTTCTGAACTTAAAATTTTATGTTGGTTAGGCATTTAATTGTATTGCATTCACTTTTTCATTTGACTTATTGCTTTCTCTAAAAGCATTTAAGATTTGGCCCTTGTGTTGGTCTTGTAGAATTTCAACAGTAATTTGTTGTGCAGAGGTTCTTTTCTGACTGTGTCTATTTGGTGATTCAATATATCATATTTAACTATATTTTAAATTCCATACCTGAAATTTTCCTTGTATGATTTCTATAAAAATCTACTATATTCTTCATGCAGTCTTCTGATTTTCCCTAAATATAATTAATTATAGGCTGGTATTATTTGCATTATCTTACAGGTGTTGATCCATTTTCCTTGGTCTCTTGTTTCTAATATATTCCTGAGTGTATGTTCACATGCATGAGCCCTACTGTCTTTTCTGAGATTAGTGACTTCTGCTGCCAATGCTCTCACTAGATCTTTAAAAATCTCTTAGATTTCTCTTTGGTGCATTTTCATGGGCCATTATTTTTGCTAGACTAGTCATTCATATTGTAACATATTGTGTTGTTCAGCTAGCTTCTTATCATGTCTTCTTTAAGATCATTTTATTTATTAAGTCCATTATCTGTAGTTATGTCATCTTTGAACTCACAAAGCACATTATCAATCTGTTTTTGTTTCCTCTTTTATGTTGCATTATAATTTAACTGTTTGGCTAAAAATCTTTCTCCTCATGGATTCCCTGTAGATGAGTTTTGGGGCACTCAGTTTTTTGGAGACATTTTGTTGCCATGTTTGCCATGTTTAATATTCTGTGTGAGTGTTTGTGCATGCAATGCATGTGTGCATATTAAGAGTTGAGGATTGATAAGAGTGGAGAGAGTTTATTGCTAGTATGTAGATCTTTTTAGTCAGGGTCATCTTTCAAGTGATGTGCTCTTGGAATGGTTAACATTAGTACTTGCTTATCTCAACATTCACCACTTCTGTTAATTTGGGGAGGAAAGGATGTGGTGTAATTGGTTAATAACAAATTCTAAGAAAAAACTGCATTAGTGTTGCTGGCAGAATACAAAGTTGATATTGGCATATACTAAAACTCCACTAATATGAACAATCATATCAGCTAAAACAAGAAAGAAATCAGTAAAAACAGACTCAAAGAGAAACTGGATATTGGTGTAATATAAGAAAAAATAAACTACCAATATGTCATCGATAAATATACATAAACGTAGAATAAGAATAATGTATACAGAACTGTATACCAGTTATTGACATACAGTAAATATATACTATATGAAATAGCTATATTACCATCAACAATATGAAATAACTAGATAGCAAAAGATTAGAGTCAACTAAATATCTAGATTAATAAAGCCTAATGGCAACATTAATTTTGAAGGAGGGGGGAAAGTGGAAAGGAAAGAAGCAAAATTTTAAAGCACAGAAATTTAACATGATAAGGAGAAAAAGATGAGATAAAGGATTAAGAAATAAAAAACATATTTCAATAAATGTAACTGAAAAGAAAAAAAGGAAATGAAAAAAGAAATTCCTAGACTCCTCAAAAGAGAAACAAATGGGTCAAAAATTTTCTATTTCTTTGAACCAGTAGATTTTTTCCCCCTGAGGTTGGCATTACTGAAATTCATGAGTTATGTGGTGACACAGTGAGTAACTACAAGTTCTGTTTTCCTTTTGCACTCACATTTTTTGAGTGTGAAAGCTGAGTTCTTCTCTGCTTTTCCTGCTAGGTGTAGTCAGTCAGTGATGTCTACCTTTGGACTCTAGGCACTACACCACCACCCCACACCCCAGTTTTCATGTCCGTCTGTGCATCCCAAATCACTGTGCTCTCTGCAAAGCTCAATGACCTACAGGTCTGTGTGGTGCCCCTTATAGGCTCTTTGCACACCTCAGGATGTGGCAGCTGCTTAAACCAAGACATTTCCTTGGTGACCTTGTCAGATGGGAAAAAGAAAGACCACTGAACTTTGTTCCTAATGTGAGTGGGCAAGGGGGTGATGATAAGCAGTCCACTGGACTTGATGACAGTGATTTTGATCCCTCCCCAGGAACCAGCCTGGCTCCTTACCATGGAGGCCGAGATGTCTCATACTTCCTGAGCTGAGCTGAAATGTCTCAGGAGGTCTTTGTGTAGCCAGCATCTTCTCTATGTCTGTATCTCTGGGAAATCTCCTACCCAGGCACCTGAAATGTAGATATTCTTTGGCTTCTGATTCCTACAGTGGCTCAGTCTGAAAGAGATACTCCCTTTTCAAAACATCTTCTGCTTAATCACTCAGTGTATGCTGCACTGAATTTCCTTTCCAACTGTAGCCTGCTATGTGGAATCAGAATAAAACTCCATACAGTCTGTTTTTGCAGATTACAGTAAGTTTTTTCATTTCGTAGTTTTTTGGGTTTTTTTTTTGTGATGTTTAGCACAACCTGCCTGGGCATTTATTTCTCCCTGGAACTAATGACCAATTTCAGGTTTATTTTGTTTTAGCAGAGACATGATCCCTCTAACCTGTATAGTTGTTTAAAACTCCTTTATTCTAGCTAAGTGTGGTGGTGAACAGCTATAATCCCAGCACTTGGAAAGCTGAGGAAGAAGTATTGCTAACAGTTCAAGGCCAATATGAGCTGCAAGTTGGGATGATCTTTAAAAAAACAACCACAAAAAAGACAAGATGAAAAAAGTCCTAGTTTCTTTTTATAGCTCTAAAGTAGCATACTGTACAATGCTCCCTAGTTATGCAGCTCCTTCCTGCTTCCCATCGGCACCTCTGGACACTAAAGGTGCTAATCAGCCCATAAAATCTGTAGCACCCATGCCTCATGACACTAGCCAGAATTTTGCTATAGTGTGGAAGAATTAACTTTCAGGCACCAAAGGATGGTTGTTGGACAGAGCATGTCATGGACCCTAAATTGGCTGGTGCTTCTGGTAGTGGTAAGCAGGGAACTGCTTAGATTGATTTTGTTTTCCTTTCCTCACAGGTCTGCCTTCTCCTGCAATGAACAAAGCTGGTTCTCCACCTATGATTTGTTTTCTTTCCTGCAGGGAGTTGCATAAATTAGGAGCTGAATGGACTAGAGTCTTCTTCCTTCCCTCTTTAGTCTAAATGGATGAAAGACCTAAATATTAAAACAGAAACACTAAATCTGTTGGAAGACAAAGTAGGTAAATATCTTGAATACATAGGGGTAGGTCGAAAATTCATGAACAAGAATCAAATTGCACGGGAAATACTTCCCAGAATCAACAACTGGCACCACATCTTATTAAAGAGTTTCTGCATGTCAAAAGAGACTTCCAGCAGAGTGAAAAGAAAACCCACAAACTGGGAAAAAATCTTAATGGACTGTCCCTCAGATAAAGGACTTCTGTCTAGAACTTATAGAGAATTAAAAAAAAAATCAGATCATTGAAATTCAAAGACCCAATCCAACAATGGGCATCTGAAATGAATACACAGTTCTCAGATGAAGAAATACAAATGGAAAATAGATACATGAAAAAATGTTAATCATCATTGGTCATTAGGGAAATGCAATTTAAAACCACACTGAGATTTCTTCTCACTCCAGGAAGAATGGTCAGGATAAAGAAAACTACGAACCACAAATGCTGGAGAGGCTGTGGGGAAAAAGGAATACTTCTGCACTCTTGGTGATATTGTAGGCTAATGCAACCACTGCGTAGGTCACCCTAGAAATGTCTCTAAAAGCTGGGATCGGAAGTCCCATTTGACGCAGCTATTCCACTACTAGGCATATGCCCAGAAGAACTGAAAACTTCATACCATGGTGATGTTTGTGCACCAATGTTTATAGCTGCAAAATTTGTAATAGCCAGATCTTGGAAACAACCTGAATGTCCATCAACTGAGGAATGGATAAAAAAGGTGTGATATTTTTATATAGTGGAGTACTACTCAGCTATAAAGAATGATCACTTTGAGATATTTATAAACAAATGGAGGCAACTTGAAACCATACTCATAAGTGAAATAAATCAAACTCATATATATAAATACCATTCCATCTCCCTCGTGAAAAAATGATGAGTATGTAAGATTTTATGGTAATCATGGTTCCCGATTACATTGCTTTGAAGCCCTATAATGTTTTAATTCATTGCTTGGAATCTTTTTTGTTTTGTTTTGTTTCATTTTATTAATGTGTGATATTATGAGCGGCTACTTTGAATAAAACATTATGGCAGCCATTGTTGATTTAATATCATCCTGCTTTGAAGTCCTGCCATGCTTTTGTTCTTCTGTTTCCATTGGTTCTATCATGTTGTGTCTTATTGGATTTTAATATATGTGATAGTACAAACAAAATTTTATGGAAAATGAGATATTATAGTACCCATTGTTCATTTTCTGTTATTTAGTTCAGAATGCCTTGTAATTCTTTCATCCTCTTCAATGGTTTTATACTACTTTGTCACATTTGATATTATTGTCTGTGAAGAAATGCTCAACTATTACATAGAACAAGACATTATGGTAGCTACTGTTATTATCCAGTTGTCTTGTAAAGTGTTGTATTGCTTACATCATTCCATTCTGATCTGCTTTTTTCTGTACTCTTGTTTTATTCTCTTTAACATGAAAAAAATAATATCATTAGAAAATAGAATTTCAATTCTTCTTTTCTTATTAGTATACTTTTTATTTCTTTTTCTTGCTCAGTTATATGGTTTAAAATTTGAAATTCCTAATTAAACAGGAGTGACAAGTGAAGACAATTGTCTCATTCATAATTTTGGGGAATATGGTTTCAGTTTTTCCCATTACATTATGAAGGAATTTGCATTTTTCACATGACATGCTCTGTCCAACAACCATCCTTTGGTGCCTGAAAGTTAATTCTTCCACACTATAGCAAAATTCTGGCTAGTGTCATGAGGCATGGGTGCTACAGATTTTATGGGCTGATTAGCACCTTTAGTGTCCAGAGGTGCCGATGGGAAGCAGGAAGGAGCTGCATAACTAGGGAGCATTGTACAGTATGCTACTTTAGAGCTATAAAAAGAAACTAGGACTTTTTTCATCTTGTCTTTTTTGTGGTTGTTTTTTTAAAGATCATCCCAACTTGCAGCTCATATTGGCCTTGAACTGTTAGCAATACTTCTTCCTCAGCTTTCCAAGTGCTGGGATTATAGCTGTTCACCACCACACTTAGCTAGAATAAAGGAGTTTTAAACAACTATACAGGTTAGAGGGATCATGTCTCTGCTAAAACAAAATAAACCTGAAATTGGTCATTAGTTCCAGGGAGAAATAAATGCCCAGGCAGGTTGTGCTAAACATCACAAAAAAAAAACCCAAAAAACTACGAAATGAAAAAACTTACTGTAATCTGCAAAAACAGACTGTATGGAGTTTTATTCTGATTCCACATAGCAGGCTACAGTTGGAAAGGAAATTCAGTGCAGCATACACTGAGTGATTAAGCAGAAGATGTTTTGAAAAGGGAGTATCTCTTTCAGACTGAGCCACTGTAGGAATCAGAAGCCAAAGAATATCTACATTTCAGGTGCCTGGGTAGGAGATTTCCCAGAGATACAGACATAGAGAAGATGCTGGCTACACAAAGACCTCCTGAGACATTTCAGCTCAGCTCAGGAAGTATGAGACATCTCGGCCTCCATGGTAAGGAGCCAGGCTGGTTCCTGGGGAGGGATCAAAATCACTGTCATCAAGTCCAGTGGACTGCTTATCATCACCCCCTTGCCCACTCACATTAGGAACAAAGTTCAGTGGTCTTTCTTTTTCCCATCTGACAAGGTCACCAAGGAAATGTCTTGGTTTAAGCAGCTGCCACATCCTGAGGTGTGCAAAGAGCCTATAAGGGGCACCACACAGACCTGTAGGTCATTGAGCTTTGCAGAGAGCACAGTGATTTGGGATGCACAGACGGACATGAAAACTGGGGTGTGGGGTGGTGGTGTAGTGCCTAGAGTCCAAAGGTAGACATCACTGACTGACTACACCTAGCAGGAAAAGCAGAGAAGAACTCAGCTTTCACACTCAAAAAATGTGAGTGCAAAAGGAAAACAGAACTTGTAGTTACTCACTGTGTCACCACATAACTCATGAATTTCAGTAATGCCAACCTCAGGGGGAAAAAATCTACTGGTTCAAAGAAATAGAAAATTTTTGACCCATTTGTTTCTCTTTTGAGGAGTCTAGGAATTTCTTTTTTCATTTCCTTTTTTTCTTTTCAGTTACATTTATTGAAATATGTTTTTTATTTCTTAATCCTTTATCTCATCTTTTTCTCCTTATCATGTTAAATTTCTGTGCTTTAAAATTTTGCTTCTTTCCTTTCCACTTTCCCCCCTCCTTCAAAATTAATGTTGCCATTAGGCTTTATTAATCTAGATATTTAGTTGACTCTAATCTTTTGCTATCTAGTTATTTCATATTGTTGATGGTAATATAGCTATTTCATATAGTATATATTTACTGTATGTCAATAACTGGTATACAGTTCTGTATACATTATTCTTATTCTACGTTTATGTATATTTATCGATGACATATTGGTAGTTTATTTTTTCTTATATTACACCAATATCCAGTTTCTCTTTGAGTCTGTTTTTACTGATTTCTTTCTTGTTTTAGCTGATATGATTGTTCATATTAGTGGAGTTTTAGTATATGCCAATATCAACTTTGTATTCTGCCAGCAACACTAATGCAGTTTTTTCTTAGAATTTGTTATTAACCAATTACACCACATCCTTTCCTCCCCAAATTAACAGAAGTGGTGAATGTTGAGATAAGCAAGTACTAATGTTAACCATTCCAAGAGCACATCACTTGAAAGATGACCCTGACTAAAAAGATCTACATACTAGCAATAAACTCTCTCCACTCTTATCAATCCTCAACTCTTAATATGCACACATGCATTGCATGCACAAACACTCACACAGAATATTAAACATGGCAAACATGGCAACAAAATGTCTCCAAAAAACTGAGTGCCCCAAAACTCATCTACAGGGAATCCATGAGGAGAAAGATTTTTAGCCAAACAGTTAAATTATAATGCAACATAAAAGAGGAAACAAAAACAGATTGATAATGTGCTTTGTGAGTTCAAAGATGACATAACTACAGATAATGGACTTAATAAATAAAATGATCTTAAAGAAGACATGATAAGAAGCTAGCTGAACAACACAATATGTTACAATATGAATGACTAGTCTAGCAAAAATAATGGCCCATGAAAATGCACCAAAGAGAAATCTAAGAGATTTTTAAAGATCTAGTGAGAGCATTGGCAGCAGAAGTCACTAATCTCAGAAAAGACAGTAGGGCTCATGCATGTGAACATACACTCAGGAATATATTAGAAACAAGAGACCAAGGAAAATGGATCAACACCTGTAAGATAATGCAAATAATACCAGCCTATAATTAATTATATTTAGGGAAAATCAGAAGACTGCATGAAGAATATAGTAGATTTTTATAGAAATCATACAAGGAAAATTTCAGGTATGGAATTTAAAATATAGTTAAATATGATATATTGAATCACCAAATAGACACAGTCAGAAAAGAACCTCTGCACAACAAATTACTGTTGAAATTCTACAAGACCAACACAAGGGCCAAATCTTAAATGCTTTTAGAGAAAGCAATAAGTCAAATGAAAAAGTGAATGCAATACAATTAAATGCCTAACCAACATAAAATTTTAAGTTCAGAAGAGCATGGAGTAAAGAGTTATAAGCCCTAAAGAAAACAATTTGTAATCCAGATTAATATGCCCACAAAACTACTTTTCACAGTTAATGGACAAATATGGTATTTCCATGACAATGACCACCTTAATAAATGCATGACCACCAACCCAACGTGCCAAAAATGCTCAGGCCATGAGGATGGCTTATATCTGGCTGTCCGCAGAAGCCCCATTTACTCACAAGTTGGGCTTTTCAAAGTGACTGCATCAGAGTGGGTGACTATAAATTAAGGTTACATCATTATTTATTACTCCCCTGATTGGCTTAGCACAGTTCTAGGTGTGGATAATGGGAAGGCCAACACTACTATCATTGGTAACAATTAATATGCTTGTAGTTTGAATATGATAAAGGAAAAAGTGGAGGCAAGCTGACTGCTTTTTGCCTATCCAAACATGTAATATTTCTCCTCTACAATGATGCAATGACAACAATGACAATAACAATTTCTCTAACTATTCTCAAATGAGTGATGTCAATTCACAAATAAAAGGACACTGATTGCCATATTGGACTAAGCAAAAGCAAAAGTCAATTATACAGTGCAAGACACAGTGAGAGGACCTCAGGGTGAACACAGACATAAACCTGGCATGCTTTTAACGAGCATGGGGTTTTTGAAACCCCCAAACTCAAAAACCATCTTCAGGTACAAATGCAGTGTTGTTAAGGATGTCCTTATGGAATCTGACATGGCACTCCCTATCCAAGTCATTTTCTGCTCTATCTACATCATTCCAAGTCTGTCATGGAGGCATTGACAGGAATCACTGCTCACGTTTTGCTACTCTTGTTTCCTGTGGAGCTCTCTTTCATTGTGCTGAAAAACAAATTTCTCCTCACCAACCTAGGAGCTTCACTCTAGACACATCCATACAATTGCTTTCTTTATTATGGCAATTAATCATGATCGAAAATGAATGTACTAGTTTTGTCTGGATGACAAGGACTTATCTCATTCAGTAATAAATACTTCATTTTAGTAAAATAAATGCATCACATTCCTATTTCTGTTGTTAGAACTCAGAGCCCTCTCTTCTCCTCAAACCTCTCAGAATACCTGGTCCCCTGATTCAGTCCCAACAGCCCACAGAGACTTCAGAGAGGAAGGCAGAGAGGCAGCCTGGCTGGACTCAGGGCACTGTCCAGAAGCTTCAGTGTTCTCATCCTGTGACAGTGCATTGAACAGGACTTTGGCCTGCACTTTCCTTTTAGACTTTAGAAATTAGGGATTCGTAAATACAGCATAACACAGTGTAGCCATTCTCTCTCTCTCCCTCTCTCTCCTTTTCTCTCTCTGTCTTTCTCTGATTCTCTTATATAGAATATTAAATACCTTAGTATCATAATATTCACTATTTCTTAAACAGATTCTCATAGTTCTGCCTTCATTCATTTCCTTTAGCTCAGGTTGCCTCAATTAATTCTATATTTATCAGTCGTGTATATCTAACTTCTGCTAAAATATTGAAACATACCTGTATAGCTAGTAACAGTCATAATTTTGTGGTCTACTTTCAACCAGTTTCATGTTATTGTGTGTTCAATCATAGATGTGCAAATGTCATTTTCAGTTGTTGATCTTAGAACCCTGATTGAAATAAGAGTTCAAATTTTGCTACTGAAGCTGTATGTAGATTTGGTCCACCCTCTAAATGAATAGAAAATTATTATCCACATATTCAAATCTACAAAATTCTGGGTAAAATAAACATCAATATCTTTTCACTAACTCATGAAAGAAATAAAATTTCAGACAGAATGATCACCCATTAACCAAGAGATACAGAATATCCAGAACCCCAGTGTATCCCACCTCCTGATACAGCAGGTGACTCAGAATCACAGTGTAGGGAGCACAGTTAAGGAGGTGCTGGATGACTGGAGGACAGGAGAAGACCACGAGGAGGCCACATCATGCTCCTAGGCACCACATAGACCACGTGTTACCTCCAGAAGCTCTCAGAATCACAAAAGAAATATTAATAAATATCATGGAAGACCCTGAGAGGGGGAAGAGAGGAATAATCACTGAGAAATGCACACAGAATTTGATCCAGGTGGAAGGTACTCAGGAAGGATATTTCCAGAAATGAATCCTATATGATGATAAAGAATTCCAAGTACAGAACAAACACCCAAACTTCAAGTATCACTTTGAGTATTTAAAGTAGTTTATAGGTGAAGTAAATGAAAGAAAATGAGCTGTCCCACAGAAAGGAACAGTTGTCAGGTGATAAGGATTTAAATCCCTAGACTTTTCTTGTTGGTGTCACATAATAGGAAATCCTAGAAAATGTTGTAACCTGCCTAACTAACTAGCTTCCTTGCCGCCCTCCTGTTCTGTATATGCTGAGAATGACCCCCCCCAAATTGCCTTCTAAAAGTTAATATTATAGACTTTCTAGCTTCAGCAGATGTTCATGTTCCAGGAATTAGCTCACCACAAGAATCACTCCCTCATATCAATGCTAGCACAACCTGTTTTTATCTGTACTTGCAAAGCCTGTACTGGAAAGACCTTTAATCGATCCCCCAGCTGTGTGTACCCCTCCCTTTGCCCCTTAATCGATCACCAAGCTGCACACACCCCTCTCTGCACCCCTTGCCAGCTGTATACACCCCTTACCCCTTAATTGGACACCCTTGCCCACCCAGATGTGAAGACCCCACGTTTCACTTTGCAGTTTTTGCCTTTATGAACCCCTGTTCCTCTTAGCTCGGGATGCACAGCCTTACTGCTGCAAGGCTGCTGCATCATTGGGTACCAGCTAAAATAAAAAGTGCTTCCTTTTTGATTTTTTTTCTTCTTGTCTTTTTGGGTTACATTGGAGTGCTACAGCCATTTGGGGTCTAATTTGGGGCTGGGGTCCCACAGTTTGGTGGCTCATCAAGGATTGCCCCAAGACCCTTCCTTTTAGACCACCCTCCGGCTAGTCCCTGTGGGATTTTTTTTGTTCATGTTGTTCTCAACTCTTGGCCTTCGTCTTCATTGACTGTGAGCATTTTGATTTATTTTGTAGATTAATTACATTTATTTACAGTCCTCATTTTACCAGCAGTGCAGCCTAAAACTGCCATTATCCTGTTTAAACAAGTCTAACATGCACAATTATTCACATCTATATATTCCTTAATATGAGATACTACTAATTTCAAGAAAACCTTTAAGTTCAAAGAGGAAGCAGCATTCAGGCCAACAAAGCCTGGTGAGCAACAGCATGCCACCCCTGGCAGTGTGGACAGGCTGTGGCGGTGCAGGGCACATCAGTCAGTAAGCACCATGTTGTGCACTGGTGTCAGAAGAGTGGAGATGGCAGTGCTGCTGCTTAAATGTATCTCTTGAGCACTGATCAGTGGTTGAGTCAGCAGTATATTAGAAGGTGAATCTCGTCAGCGCTGTGTTCACTGTTGCTTCACAATACCAAATTCACCAAATCTGCATCCTCTTGTTTTCTTTGCATTCTGGTTAAATGTTTCATTTGTTGTCACTTTCAATGTCACTGTTGCTGTCACCATCACTGTCACTAGCCAATGCAGGTAGGTTTCCCAGGGCTTTCTTTTGTTCTGGGTCCATTGCAATGTCTGTTGTTGCTCTCTGGGTGAAATTCTCACAGACAGGCAAGCTGAAGGCGGTTGCCAGCTTCACAACCTCAATGGCCTGGGCAGAACTATTGCATACTTTTGCGCTGTCCATAAATTCATTCAGCAATTCACTTCTGGGGATTTTATTATGCTTCCGAAAAAGCCAAATCATCTTCCAGGCTTCCTGGGTTCTCTCAGCCCTTAAAAAGAGGATGGCTATACAGTTGAGAACATTGGCTGGCCAACTGGGAGCAGCCTGTTTGGCTTCTTGGCTTTCATAAGTAGATTTGATGTCAGCAACACAATCAGCATACACCATCTGCAGCTGTGGTGGGTGTTTATCCCTTGCCATGAGCATCAGGATTTCTTCTCTTAGGTCATTGCAAAATGTATGACCAAATTCTTTACTATCTTTCCAAATCTGAGGAATCATTTCTAGCCGGTTGGCCACATCCAAAGCTTGGAGAAGCTCTATGAGCATTTGGGAGTGGGGAAAGATCACCAAAGGCATTAGGTCTTTATACTATTTTAAGGTGTTATCAATGTGTTCCATTAGACAAAGCAAACTTAAAAACTTAGTAAAATAGAAATTACATTGAGGTTCATATCCGATGAATTTCCAGTTGTCGCCTGTGTTTAAAAGGCCATGTACTTGGTAAGCAAGGTCTAGATCTCTGAGGGATGAGCAAACATTCATAGCCACCTGAAAAAACTTATCATCATCCAGGTCCAAGGGAGAAAATTTCTATCCCACTAATTCTTTCCTTATACTATAGATGAGAGACTGCCCTTTTATAGAGCTTCAATGCCGATAAAACATATGGATAAGATGATGCTATGTTGCAAGTGAGGGTTCTATTCCAAAGGCTTTCATTTCATGTAAGGTCTGTAAGGCTGGAAATTTCCCAAATGCATAAAATCTTTGCAGATATTTTAGAATAGTATTAAAAGTCTGTAAATTTGGTTTCACCTTCTGTGCAACCATATCTTTCTGCAGACTCAGTATATTATTCCATCTCTCCTCATATTTCTCATTCATTATCAATGCTGTTGCTTCGATCAATGCATTAAAAGTGTGCACATAAGCTGAGTGCCTGTACAAGGGCTCGATGCTTCACCATCCCCCAGATCTTTGTGCAGTAAGAATGCTCATTCTTCTCTGGCATTAGGGCAAAGATTCGTTCAGCATTGTTATTTGCCTTCCAAGTACAGGACAACTGATGAACAATCTTCCCTTTAGATTTTTAATTATTTTCCTCTGTGGACTCTTCCATGTCTTCCAACTGTTTGGTTTTTTGAAAATGATATTCAGTTGGGGGCTCTTGGTCACCATAGTAACTCAACAAATCCAATAGACTATTAGTTGTTTCAAAAGAGACAGGGGTTCCTGCTTGCAAGAGCTGATCAAACATGTCCACAGAAGCTTTGAGTCTTCTGAGATTGATTCACTCCTTCAGGGCAGCTTCACTTCCATCTTCTGTCTGAGGTTCAAAGTACTCAGGCATTAAACATGGTATATGACACTCATCTATGTCCTTCTGAAAATATTTGGGATGTGAATTAACAATAAACTTTGCTGCACTTTCCCCAGACTTCTTTACCAATAAAAATGAATGAGATTCTACAGCAGATGCTGGTATGAGGTAAGGATCATCTTGAAATGCATAAGGGACAGCTGTGGTATCCCTGTGTACTGTGCATGCAAGAGCCTGAAGAACAGCCACTTTATCCCAAGTTTTCTTTCTTGGAATGACTACTTCTTCAATTCCTATTATATCAGTTCCTTCAACCTTTGGATGAGCTGTATTCCCAGAATAAAATCTGAAACTATGCAACTATTCACACACACCTACCCACTGACCCGTGATCTGCAAGCCAAATCCCCTGCAGAACCTAACCCAGTGAGCAAATGCTATAGACATCTTTCAATTCTTTGCAGAGCATGTTGAGTATTTTGATTTGTCTTGCCCTTGAAAGTGTGCACATTTGTAATTGCAGACAAGACTAGTGCTCCCTCTGCACCGGAGTGGGATGCCCTCTGGAAATTTGGGACTTTTGCCCATTTGTATTTTTGGATTTTTTCCCGTTTGTATTTTGGACTTTTGTCTGTTCATATTTTGGGCTCTTCTCCGTTTGTATTTTGGGCTCTTGTCCACTTGGCTTTTTGCGTTCAGTGTACTTAAAACTTTGGGACCCTCCCAGTCCATTTGAAATCTGACTTACAAAACTTAATCTTTGGTTCCTTAGGATTAAGTTGCAATGTATCTTCTCTTTTGAATGATCTTATGTGGCCTCTTTGTCATCATCATTTTGGTTATCAGGTAGATGTTAATGGTTTGCTTCTAGGTCATAGACAAGTCACCAAGTGAAAAAGAGAAGTCATCTTCTTTGTCTGTCTAATTGTTGTCTTTTGTCTCTGTCTGTGTGTCCTTCTTGGTTTTGATTTTTTCCTTTCACAGGGAGTCCCACATCAGAAAAATGGGACAAGGCTCATCAGTGTCGCTAACACCACTGAGTCTGATTTTAGACCATTTAAAGGAATTCAAAAGGAGGGCTGAAGGCAATGTGGAACCACTTCAAACTGGGTGCCTCTGAGTCTTAGTTTCATTAGAATGGCCACAGGGTGCCTCCAAGGGGCCTCCTGTTGAAAGTTTTGACATGACAATAGCCCAGGTGGTCCGTAGATACATCTTCTGTCCCCCTGACCACCCTGACCAAATAGTTTACATTCAGGTTTGGAGTGATTTGATCTATGATTCTCCACCTTGGACTAAACATTTTCTGAAAGTTTGTAATCAACAGAGTCCATCTCTTCAGGCTCCTCTAAAAGAGAAACCTCAGCTGGGTCACGTTTGAGCTGTGCCTACCGGCCCCCAACTGACTGCTCCCCCGCTGGTCCTGCAGGATGGAACAATGACGATGACCTCCTCTTGCCACCCCCATACCCAGATCCTTGAGGGACACCCCAGCTGGAACCACCACAATGTCCCCCGAGCCCACTCCAAACCCAGAACCAACCCCATCTGGAGTCCCCTGATTCTTCTTCTGCTCTATGTCTCCTCCGGGAGGTCACCAACCCCTGAAATCCAGAAGATTCCATCTTTGACTATGCCCCTTTTCCTGCCTGTGATCTTTAAAATTGGAAGGGTCAAAACACTCCATTCTCCAAAGACCCTGAAAATCTTATATGTTTACTTGAGTCTATCTTTTCCACTTATCACCCTACTTGGGATGATTGTCAACAGATTCTTAGGGTCCTTTTCACAGCTGAAGAGCAGACTCACATTTGCACTTTGGGCCACAAGGGCGTCCTAGACCCTGATGGGACTCCCACATCAGATCCTGACTGATTGAAGTGCTATTTCCCTTTGTCTCATTCTGACTGGGACCCCAACACTTCTAGAGATAAGAAGGCTTCGGCCCAATATCACCAGCTGTTTCTGGATGCACTTTGTGGAGCAGCTAAGAAGCCCACGAATCTGTGCAAGGAATCTGAGGTAAAACAATTGGCTGATGAACCTCCCTCTGCGTTTCTGGAGTGCCTTCTAGAGGCTTACTGACTCTATACTCCTATAGATCTGGTCGTGCCTGAAAACACAAGGGCCATTAATATTGCCTTTGTGTCCCAGTCAGCCCTAGACATAAGAAAAAAGTTGCAAAAGCTAAAAGGCTTCCAAGGGATGCCCCTCAGTCAGCTGATAAAAATAGCTCATAAGTTTTTTGACAATTGGGAAAGTTGGCAAGAAGCTAGTAATAAAAAGGTCACCGAGGTATTAGAACTCCTTTGCAAAAAGGCCACTGTTTTAGATCCTAATAAAGAAAAGGAATAGAAAGGGGAACAAGAAGCAGCCCCCACTTGATAAGGAACAATGTGCCTACTGTAAGGAGATGGGACATTGGCTGAAATATTGCTCAAACCTAAAAGCAAAAATGGAAAAGGATGCTAAAGCCTTACTAAGTCAACAATGAGACAGTCAGGGCTCAAACACCTCCCCCTGAGCCCTGGATAACATTGCAAGTGGGGGAACAACCTGTGAATTTTCTGGTAGACTCAGGGGCTTCACACTGTATTTTGACCCAGCCTCTGGGGACTATAAATAGAAAAAAATTAAAGGTGGTAGCCTTTTCACTGGAGTATGAAAAACTTACCCCAAGTTATTAGCCCAACTTGCCCGACCTGGCCAGAGGACTCTTGCCCATGGGTTTCTATGGGTCCCTGAGTGCCCCGACCCTCTTTTGGGAAGAGACTTCCTGCACAAGTTAAAGGTCCAACTGAACCTTCAGACAGAGATGCCCACAATAACTTTGGGAACTCAAAAAGACAAGCCAATTAAAGTACTGGCTCTTCTCCCTTGTGAGAAGACCCTATTTCTTATTAGGAGAAGACCACTCCTCAGAGCCAAATAATGAGCTCCTCTTATGCTGGAAGGCAGAAATACAGGGAGTATGGGCTGAAAACAATCTCCTAGGGCTGGCAATAAATCAAGTGCCCTCGATAATAGAAGTCTTACCACAAGCAAAGCCTATTCGCCTCAAGCAGTACCCTATAAGCCTACCAGCTCGCCAAGGAATTGCCAAACTGTAACCAGACTAAAGGATAATAATGTCTTCATCCCATGCACTTCCCCTTGGAATACTCCTTTGCTCCCTGTCCAGAAACCTGGAACTGAAGAATACAGACCTGTACAGGATCTTCGAGAAGTCAACAGGTGAGTAGTAACTTTCTACCCCACTGTTCTGAATCCGTATACCTTACTGAGCCTCCTGACTCCCAAGCGCACCTAGTATTCTGTGCTGGACCTGAAAGATGCCTTCTTCACTCTCCCCATGGTGCTGGTACATCAAACTATTTTTGCCTTTGAATGGACGGATCCATGGACTGGAGTAACTGAGCAACTCACCTGGACACATTTGCCTCAGGGGTTCAAAAATGCACCTACTCTGTTTGATGAGGCTCTAGCCAGAGACCTCTTAGGATACAGAGAGGAATTTCCAGAGGTCACTCTCCTGCAGTATGTAGATGACCTCCTCATAGCAACTGAGACCTTTGACAAATGTGTAGATGCCACCGAGGTCCTAGTAATGACTTTAAATACATTGGGCTACAAAACATCAGCCAAAAAGGCTCCAGTTTGTCAGCAGCAAGTGACTTTTCTAGGATATCAGATTAAAGAGGGAAAAAAAAAACTCTTTCCCTACAGAGAGTCTAGGCCATCTTACAAATACCAGCCCCCAAAACCAAGAAACAAGTAAGTGAGTTCTTGGGGGCTGGAGTATACTGAAGACTGTGGATACTGAATTTTGCTGAATTGGCTCAACCACTTCATGACTCATTGTGGGGACAAACTCAGAGCTCTCCAGAGTGGACAGAGAGTCAAGAACTGGCCTTTCTACAGCTAAAACAGGCCCTCACTGAGGCCCCAGCTCTGGGGCTACCTGTCCTGCAAAAACCGTTCAACCTATATGTAGATGAAAAGAGAGGGATTGCAAAGGGAGTGATTACTCAAAGTCTGGGACCTTGGCAGAGGCCAGTAGCCTACCTCTCCAAAAGACTGGACAATGTGGCTGCAGGATGGCCACCCTGTTTGAGGGTCATTGCTGCAATAACCTTGTTAATAAAGGAAGCTTGAAAGCTCACCTTTGGTCAAAAACTTACTGTAATCTCCTTACATTCATTGGAAACCCTCATCAGGGCCCCTCCAGATAGATGGCTGTCAAATGCCAGAATAATGCACTATTAGGCCTTGCTCCTAGATCCTGTTTCTGTTGCCTTCAATCCATCTGAAGCTCTAAACCCAGCTACACTGCTGCCTGATGATGACCCATCCACCCCGTACCATGAATGCTCCGCTATGATTGATACTCATCAGAGTCTCTGGTCGGAACTGACTGATGAACCCATAGACAGGGTGCCATCATACTTTTCTGATGGAAGCAGCTATATGTATCAAGGTAAATGATTCACTGGGGCTGCAGTGACTACTGAGACCTGAGTCCTTTGGGACAAAGGCTGGATTCTGGCACCTCAGCACAAAGGGCTGAACTCATTGCCTTGACAGAAGCCCTTAAGCTGGCTGAAGGCAAGCAACTCAACATCTACACAGAGAGCAGGTATACCTTTGCCACTGAACCTGTTCACGGGGCCATTTACCAAGAAAGAGGATTGCTAAGCTCAACTGGACATAAGATAAAGAATGCCCCGCAGATATTGGACTTGCTGGCAGCAATCTGGTTGCCTGAGAAGGTGGCCATAATTCATTGCAAGGCCCACCAAAAGGGAAATGACCCCATTGCCAGAGGAAATAACCTGGCTGATGTGGCAGCGAAGGAGGCTGCCCTAAAATCAGTGGAGACAGAGGCTGGGACCACCCCCACCCTCTTGTTAATGCCCCCAACTTTGTCTGAGCCTGTCTACACACAAAAGGACCTCCATTTGGTGGCTCAACTCCAGGTGAAGCCCAATATCCCTGGAGGCTGGTACCAATTGCCAGGCAAACATAGTCCTGCTGCTCAGTACTCGGTACTCGGTACTCGGACAAGTGCTCATCCAACAAGCTCACCAGTCCACCCACCTGGAGGGATTGAAGCTTGCTGAACTCCTTCGAGAGCAATTTTTTATCCCCCAGCTGTCACAATTGATGTCAGCTGCCAGTTTAAGATGTCCCCAATGCCAATTAGTAAATCCTAAGTGACAGCTTCACATGGAGACTAAATGCTTTCACAGAGCCATTCCAGGAAAACACTGGGATATTGACTTCAGTGAGATGGAAAAACCTGTATTACAAGGACATAAGTACCTATTAGTGATGGTTGATACTTTCACTAGATGGGTATAGGCTTCTTCTACCAAGTCAGAATCAGCTCTTATAGTAGTGAAGAAGCTCTTATATGAGATCATTCCATGATTTGGCTTGCCCCTATCCATGGGGTCTGACAATGGCCTGGCTTTCATAGCCCAGGTAACTCAAAAATTGACTCAGGCTTTACAGATCAATTGCAAACTCCACTGCATGTATCAGCCTCAAAGTTCAGGGCAAGTAGAGAGGATGAATCAGACCTTAAAAACTATGA
>PVJX010023566.1:0-29197 GCA_004027295.1 Dolichotis patagonum | reverse complement strand
TTCAGTGGGACAAATATCCAACCTTAGGAAGAATTAAATTTGATAGTGTGTATAAATTGCCAAGAACAGCACAGGATATGAATGTAAACAATCTTTAAATGAAATTTTTAAAAATTGACACAAAATTATATTTGTTTATAAGTTAACATGTACAGTGTAATGTTCAAATGAGAGTAAAAATATCTGCTGAAATATTTATTATTTTTATAGTAAAAGTATTCAAAATCTTTTCTTCAACCATTTTTGAATTATATGTAGTATATTACTATCATCTATACCACTCTGCTGTACAATAAAATTGAGAATTTGCTTCTCCTGAAGATAATGTAGCTAACCACCTTTCTTCATAGCTCATCAAACCCCTCGACTTAAAATTCAGTTGAACTTATTATACCATATGTTGACAGATTGCCTAGTTAGGATAGCGTCTCACTTAACAGTTGAGCTGCATATGAGTTCTTCCTACCACTATGACTGATGCTGATTTAAAACATATGTTTCACCACCACCTGTTCTAGTCTGGTTGCTATGAATGTCCTAGTAAAAAAATCAGGAAATCTTCAACTT
Organism: Dolichotis patagonum; assembly: GCA_004027295.1. Classification (NCBI taxonomy): domain Eukaryota; kingdom Metazoa; phylum Chordata; class Mammalia; order Rodentia; family Caviidae; genus Dolichotis; species Dolichotis patagonum. The sequence continues at coordinate 28,630 of PVJX010023566.1, read as the reverse complement.
AATCTGATGTTCCAAAGTAAATAATAAAGCAGCTAGCAGGGGCTGAAATACAGTCCTGGGCCCTGACCAAGGGCACAGGTTGAATTACAGTGCACAGGGAAGCCTTGGAACTTCACTCCCGGGCAGTAAGACCATGCCCCACATCTGAAATCACCCTAGGACACACAGGAGGTACCCGTGTGTACCCATGCCCAGCAAACTCTAATTAGCTAGCAGGGTCATGAATCTAGTCCCAGGCCCTGACTGCACATAAAGGTTGAATTCCAGTGAAGAAGGTAAAAAATATTTACGGGGAAACAAAAATACAAAAACATCTTACCAGAACCTGTGGGATTCAATGAAAGCAGTCCTTAGAGGAAAATTTATTGCAGTGACCTCCCACATCAGGAAAACAGGATGAACAGAAATAAACAATGTGATGCTACACTTCAAACATCCAGAAAAAGAAGAACAAGTCAAGCCCAAAGCTAAAAGAAGCGAGGAAATTATAAAGGTCAGAGCAGAAATCAATGCAATAAAGACTAAGAAAACAGTACAAAGAATCAATGAATCAAAGAATTGGTTCTTTGAAAGAATAAATAAAATTAACAGGTCTCTAGCCAAACTTATTTTAAAAAGAAACAAAAAACTCAAATTCATTCAATAAGGAATGAAAAGGATGCAATCACTACAGATCCTGTGGAAATGCAGAAGATAATAGCTATTTTAAAAACTTCTACTCTCATAGGTTTGATAACACAGAAGGAATGGATAGATTCCTAGAAACACATGAACTACCAAAGCTAGGTAAAGAAGATGTAAAACTTCTGAATAACCCAATTTCTATTAATGAAATTGAAAATGTAATTAAGTCCTTACCAACAAAAAAGAACTCAGTCCCAGACGGATTCACTATGGAATTATACAAGAAATACAATGAAGACTTAATGCTGACACTCCTCAAACTCTTCAATGAAATCAAAAGAGAAGCAATTCTTCCTAAGTCATTCCTAGAAGCAAATATTATTCTAGTACCAAAACCTGAGAAAGATTCAACTAAAAAAGAGAACTGTAGGCCAATCTCCCTAATGAACATAGATGTAAAAATTCTCAATAAAATATTGGCAAAAAGGATGCAGCAAATCATCAAGAAGATTATACACCATGACGAAGTGGAACTCATCCCAGAAATACCAGAATGGTTCAACATATGCAAATCAATAAATGCAATCCACCATATCAATAAAGCCAAAAGTAAGAAACACATGATCATCTCTACAGATGCAGAATAAGCTTTTGACAAGGTCCAACACTCATTCATGATAAGAATCTTACAGAGAATTGGAATAGATGGTCTTGACCCCAATATGATAAAGTCCATCTACGACAAACCAACAGCCAGCATTATATTAAATGGCCAAAAACTCAATGCCTGTACCTTAAAATCAGGCACAAGATATGGATGTCCCTTATTACCACTCCTATTCAACATAGTACCAGAAATCCTAGCCAGAGAGATTAGACAAGAGAGAGAAATAAAAGGAGTAAGATAGGAAAAGAGGAAGTTAAATTATCATTATTTGAGGATGACATGATACTCTACATAGAGGACCACTAAATCTCCATTGAAAGACTCCTAACATAATAAATGAATTCAGCAATTTAACTGGATACAAAGTCAGTAATCAAAAATCAATAGCATTCCTATACACTAATAAGAAAATCATTGGGAGAGAAATAAAAGAAGCCACACCCATCACACTACCATCCCAAAATTGAAATACTTAGGAATTAATCTAACAAAAGAAGTAAAAACCTTGAAAAAAGAAATAAAAGAGAACCTCAGAAAATGGAAAGACATCCCCTGTTCATAGAAAAGAATAATAAATATTATGAAAATGGCCATTCTCCCAAAATTGTTATACATATTCAATGCAATCTCAATGAAAATCCCACTAGCATACCTCAGAGATCTAGAGAAATCACTTAAAATTGATCTGGAACCAAAAGAGACCTAAATAGCAAAGGCAATTCTAAGCAACAAAGGCAAGGCAGGAGGCATCGCAATCCTTCACTTGAAGTTATACTACAAAGCTACTGTAATAAAATCAGCATGGTACTGGAATGAAAACAGATCTGAAGATTAATGGAATAGATTGGAAGATACAACCACAACTACAAACACACAATCACCTTATCTTTGATAAAAGGGCCAAACATGTTCACTAGAAGAACGATAGGCTCTTTTATAAATGGTGCTGGGAAAATTGGCTATCCATATGCCAAAAACTAAAACTAGACCCATGCCTTATCACCATATAGTAAACTAAAATCTAAATGTATAAAAGATCTAAATATTAAAACAGAAACACTAAATCTGTTGAAAGACAAAGTTGGTAAAAATCTTGAAGACATAGGGGTAGGTAGAGAATTCATGGACAAGAATCAAACAACAGAGGAAATACTTCACAGAATCAATAATGGGATCACATCTTCTTAAAGAGTTTTTGTATGTCAAAAGAAATCTCCAGTATAGTGAAAAGAAAACTCAGAAAGTGGGAAAAAATCTTAGTCAACTGTCCCTCAGACAAAGGACTTCTGTGCAGATCTTTTAAAAAATTAAAAAAATCGGACCCCTGAAATTCAAAGACCCAATCCAAAAATGGGCATCCAAGATAAATACACAGTTCTCAGATGAAGAAATATGAATGGCAAATAAATACATGAAAAATGTTCAGCATCATTAGTCCTTAGAGACATGCAAATTAAAACCACATTGATATTCCATATCACTCCAAAAAGAATGTTCAGGATAAAGAAAACTACAACTACAAATGCTGGAGAGGCTGTGGGGAAAAAGGAACGCTTCTGCATTGTTGGTGGGAGTGTAGACTGTGGAGGTCAGTGTGGAGATTCCTCAAAAAGCTTGGATTAGAAGTCCTATTTGATCCAGCTATTCCTCTTCTAGGCTTATTCCTAGAAGAACTGAATACATCATACCACAGTGATATATGTGCACCCATGTTTATAGCAGCATAATTTGTAATAGCCAGGTCTTGGAAACAAGCTAAGTGCCCATCAACTGAGGAATGGATAAAAAAGTTGTGGTATTTTTATATAATGGAGTCCTACTCAGCCAAAAAGAATGATCACATTGAAATATTTATAAATAAATGGATGCAACTCGAGACCATACTCATAAGCAAAATAAATCAAACTCACATGTATAAACACCATATAGTCTCCCTAGTGTAAGAAATAATAAGTTCATAAGATTTTATAGTAATCATGACTCCCCATTATGTTGCTTTTAAGCCTTATAATATGGCTTTATTCTGTTTTGCTTAATTTTATTATGTGTGATAGTATGAACAACTATTTTGCAGAAAACAAGACATTATGGCAGCCATTGCTGATTTCATATCATCTTGCTTTGTAGTCCTACCATGCTTTTGTTCCTCTGTTACCATTGGTCCTATCATGTTCTGTCCTATTGGCTTTTAATATATGTGATAGTATAAACAAATTTTTTATGGAAAATGAAATATTATAGTAGCCATTGTTCATTTTCTGTTATTTGGTTCAGAATGCCCTGCAATACTTTCATTCTCTTGAAAGGTTTTATACTATTTTGTTACATTTGATATTATTGTGTGTGAAGCTATGCTCAACTATTTCAAAGAAAGAGACATCATGGTAGCTACTGTTAATATCGGTTGTATTGTTGTGAAGTGCTGTGTTACTTACATTGTTCTCTTTTGATCTGCTTTGTTCTGTCTTTTTTTGTTTTATTTTCCTTAAAATAAAATTTATAAAAAATAGCAGTGAGGTTCTATCTCAGTCCAGAAAGAATGGCCAGGATTAAAAAAAAAAAAAAACTACCAACTGCAAATGTTGGAGAGGCTGCAGTGAAAAAGGAACTCTTTAGCACTTTTCGTGGCAATGTAGACTGGTGCAGGCACTGTGGAGGTCAGCCTGGAGGTTCCTCAAAAAGCTGGGATTGGAAGTCCCATTTGACCCAGATTTTCCACTGCTGGGTATATTCCCAGAAGAACTGAAAACATCATATCACAGTGATGTATGTGCACCCATGTTTATAGCAGCACAATTTGTAATAGCTACATCTTGGAAACAACCTAAATGCCCATCAACTGAGCAGTGGATAAAAAAGATGTGGTGTTATTATACAATGAAGTACTACTCTGCTTTAAAGAATGATCACATTGAGCTATTTATAAGTAAATGGATGCAACTTGAGACCATACTCATAAGCGAAATAAATCAAACTCACATGTGTAAATACCATATAGTCTCCCTAATATAAGAAATGGCAAGAGTACATAAGACACAAAAAACTCAATAAACACAGTGAACGAACAAGAATATGATTAAAGGAGAAAAAAATAATTTCTCAGGGAAAATGAGGAAAAAGAAGAAGGAAGAGAAAAATATCTAAAATTATATAAACACACTTAGCATAGATAAAATGTGCTACAAATGCTATAAGTTTTTGGAACAAAATAGTTAACATTCATAGGATTGGAATAATTGTGCATATTATTGTATGGTGACCTGAGGAATTCCTGAAGATCATTATGCAAAATAACAACTCTAGTTACACTCATACCACCTTGTTTTGAAGGCTTATATTGTCAGTGTTCTAGGTTCTTTGCTATTGTTTTTTATATGTCTTTTTCATTTCATATTTTTCTAGAAACTTGTTTATTTGTGCCTTTTTTTGTTTTGTTTTTATCTCTAATACAGAAAGGATAAGTATACATGTAGAGACTCATGCATGCATAGAACTTCTAAACAGTTTATGAGAATTGATTATGTAGTGCATGATGAAAAGAACAGCTACTTTGAAGAAAAAGAGACAATAAGGTACCCAGTGCTGATTCCGTAGCATGATGATGTGAAATCCAGCAATGCTATTATGCTTTGTTCAGAGTGATTTAGTTTGGGGTTTTTTTTTGTTTGTTTAATTTCAGCATATGTGAACGTATGGATAGCTATTTTGATGAGAATGAGAGACATTATGGTAGCCATTGTTTGACTTCCCTATTGTCTGGTCTTGAAGACCTAAAATGCCTTCATCATCCTGTTCTGATCAGTTTTATACTATTTTGTTTTGTATGAATTCATTGTATGCAAAGATATGGACAACTATTTGAAAGAAAACAAGAGACAAATTGATAGACAGGGAAGATCTCTAGTTGTCTTGCTTTGAAGTCTGTGTTTCTTACATTGTTTTATGATATGTTTTATTCTGTTTAATTTTACCTTCTTTAAAATAAAATTTTAAAAAATAAAAGTGGTCTTTTAAACAAATATAATAGTTTTTCAAAAAGAGTAAATGATAAAGACTCATAATAATATATAAACTGTTAGACTCACAGTTCTCAGGCCTAAAGCAAAGCTATGCACAACTGCTTACCTTTGTCTGGTTATTGATCCCTTGCTTTGATTGGGATGATGGAAAATGTGTCTGGATGAACAATTTCCTCAATAATCAAGTGATGGGAAAATGGATTCTTATCAAGCTCACTCCTTGCTTCCTACTCACTATATCTTATCATAGAAAAAAAATAGAGATATTTGAGAATAAGATAGATAGGTTTTTGGAATTTAGCAAAGATAAATGTGTGAGAATGACCAGGAAGTACAAGCTTCCCAAACCAAATGTGTTTCAGTAGAGGATCATCATTTTCATTTGCACCAATCATGTAATTTTATTTAACCTTAGTCCAGTGTACCTGGACTAATTTGAAAAATCAAATTAAAAATTTGAAAAATCAAACTAAAAATTTGAAAAATCAAATTTTTCTGAACATTTTATTTGTAAAAACAAAAGAGCAAAAAAGAAGAAAAGAAAAAGAAAAACTCATATGTTTCAAGTTCCAGAGTTATCAGTTCTCATTTTCACTCAAGTTATCAGTCAACTGTGGAAAAAAAGATGGGGGGGACTTTGCGTCGCACATACCTATATTAATTTCCTGGCTGTGCCTTTTCTCAATTTTGTGACTATCACAAATTTACTTACCTTTATCTCATTTTCTTATCTAGAAAATGATGATATAACAAATCTCTCAGATGTTCTTGCAAGAATTGCATAACACCACATATCTAAGCAGCTGAGGCATAATAAAACTTTAATGAAAGTTATTTTTCTTAACATTTTATCTTATGAACATGTTATGGTGAATATGTCACTGTGACCTACAAAGAACTCATTTATCCACTCTTTCTCTGAGAGTGGCAAAAGAATCAGAGAATGTAATAAAAATGTAGGGAGAGTTATACATTTAATATTTTTTAATTATGTGAACTTACTAGGAAAGGATTATAGATTCATTGACAGAGTGAAAATAAAGTTACAATACTTGCTTAACTTTTAGGCTAGTTGTATCATTATCCAATGGAAATCTATCTCAGCGATATCAATATTTCAATATTCCTTTCTTCCTGAACTCCCAGGTTCACAATAAGTTAAGGCAGTCAGTTTCTCCACTGTGACCTCCCTACCATTATGGGGAAGTTTCTCAGAACTGAAATATTTCACATTGTAGGAAGCTCTTTCTTCACTCTTTTCAACTGAATGTTCCCCTAATCCTTCCCAATTGTTAAGTGTGCAGATACAAAGAGCTCATTCAAAAACATGTAATTATTATATACATGTTTTAATCATTATGAGATAGGATGAAGCAAAATAGATTGATTTCTCAGGATCAGCCCAAAGCAGGTGCAGAATATTGGGAAGAAAAAAAAAAAAAAACCTCTAGAAAACGTAAGTAACTTTCTACTAAAATTCAAGTTCCTTTATCTATGGTTCTATCTATTCACTGACAAATGGGGAATTTTTACTTTCTAGGACATTCACAGCTAAGAGTTTAATACAAGCCTCTATTTCAATATGTAGTACATCCTGCAACCTCAGTTAGCCTATATTTTTTCTTTAATTCATTGCTCAATCAGGAATATACTGGGGCAAAGAAGAAAATAACTAGACAGAATGTGGCATTTAACTGTGAACTTATGTGTCCCATACTAGAATTCACATCCATAAGGTATCTTTAATGTTGGTATTTTTAAAACCTCTAAATAAGGAAATCATGGAATGAAAATTGAGTTGCATCAACATCCCTATTTCCTAGAAATTTTGGCAAGCTTGTATTGAATATTCTGAAGTCATATTTACTGATCAGGTAAACTATGGGTCTCAAGCTATTGTTTTGGAAATTCCCACCATTATTTCAAAGAACTTCACTTTACCACACTTACCAACACTGAAACCAGAGCTCCCTAGCTGTGATAAAGTGTTTCCTTCCGTCAGTATGCCTTTTCTCAAACAGAAGTCTGTTTAACTTAGACATTTAGCACTTCTATCGTTTGCCTATAAAATTCCCACTTTTAAAACCTTGGCTCTGTTGTCATCCTAGCTCCTGAATATTGGACTTCAAGCTACTGTTTATTGGCTAAAACATCATGGTCTACTCATTGTTGCATTCTTTTGTTACTTTCAGTTTCAGGTAAAAAACAAATATCAATCTATATGAACAACTCAAAAAGGCAACAGTTGTTGCTATATTCACCCTACTATTTCTCTGTTTATTTCACTTAATTTCTCCCACACTTCCACTGCGGATGAGATTAAACAAAGTGTCTCTTTCCAGAAGTCTCTTATGCTGTGATACTTGGGACAAGACTGGGAATTCCTGGTACATCAAATAAAGAACATCCAATAGGTCCTGAAAGAAGTCAAAGGTCCTTATGGGAAGTTCTAATGTGTCAAAAATACAAAAACTTTTGTCTGAATATGAACTGAAAATGAGTTAGGGAATTCTTTTAAATACCACGTGGGTTATGAAATTTTTTCATTCTACATGGTGAAGAATGAAAGATATTACTAACGTAAAAATTAGAATGAAAACAATTTCAATAAATCATCTGTAAATGAATTCACCTGTTATAAAACTGTAATATGAGAACTGTGTGGTTAAATCTGCACGTTACATGGATATTCTACCCGAAGAAGGAGACCTACAAATATAGAGACCATGAAATAGGTTTCAGAGAAAGCTGAGAAAATTAATAATCATTGAGAATGATATTTCACATGGAGGACAAAAACAAAATCTTCACAGATGTGAAATTTTATGAAAATCATGGAGAAAACACTGCTATCAGAAACTAGTAGAATAAACAAAGTCTCAAAACCTTGTTTATATATATATATATAGATATAGATATAGATAGATATAGATACATAAATACAGATATTCAGTGAGCAGTCATTTTCTTCTTGAAATCTACACAAATAAAAAATATAGGAAGAAGTGTCACTGTTCAAGAAAAGCTTCCATTAGCAATCAGGTCAATGTAAAAAAAGGAGTTTAGATTAGCTCTCTAGATGGAAATTCACTCAGAACAAGATGTACAATCAGCTGGGCATGACGGTGTATACCTGTAATCCCAGCACTGGGGAGGCTGAGACAGGAGGATCACCATGAGTTTAAGGCCAGCCTGGGCTACATAACAAGATTCTGTCAAAAAACTGTACAATCAATGTTCACCATATTTCTACCAGAAATGAGAATATATTTAGTACCCAAAGAAAATATTTGGAGAATAAAATTATAAGTCTGTGACTAGATGTAGAAAACTTCAAATAAAGAAAAACCATAATATCCATCAATACATTGCACACATGGTAGAAAAAGCCTGTGCCTTAGGGTAACATGCCAAATTACTAGCAATGCCTTCCTGTCCAGTACAGTAGTAACTGTACTAGTCAGACACTGAAAGACAGCCCAAAGAAGTTTGAAACTTTATACTAGAAAACAGTCCCAATCAGAAAAAGCAGATAGAACAAATACAAAAATAATGCATGGTGATAACAACGCTGAAATTTTATATAGGCATTCATTTTTCCAGTCAAAATGCATTTCAAAGGAAGAGTTCCATAGATAACTTAGCAAAAAGATTCCATTAATATAAACATGTAGATATATTTTCTAGACAATGACTTCATTTCACTTGGATATATACCTAACAGTAGAAGTTGGATTGCATAGAATTTTGATTTTCCCTTCTTTCCCTGCTTTCTGTAATGGCTTTACCAATTTACATTTCCATTTACAATATGAAAAGACTCCCTTTTCTCCACATTTTCATCAAGGTTTGTTATCTTTCTTTTATCTTTCAGGAAATAGCCATCTTATCAGGTATGAGGTGATATCATTTTGTGGTTTTGATTTGCATGTCCCTGATATTCAGTGACGCTGAGCACCTCTTCATATACCAGATGGCCATTTATATATTATGTTCAGAAAATATACTTTCAGGTTCTTTGTTCATCTTTAATTGGTATTTGTTAGCTGGATGTACAAGGATGTAAAAGGGTATTCAGCATCTCCATATTCATTGTAGTATTATCTGCAACAGTTAACATGCAAACAACCTAAGTGTCAGTCAAAGAACAAATGGATAAAGAAATTGTGATAAATATACACAGTGGAATTTTATTTAGGCATAAAAAGAAAGAAATCTTGTTAGTTACAACCAGGTATAATCATAGTGACAATATGCTCTTATTTTTAGCATTTCTTCAAGTAGTGGCTTACCTTATTGACTTTAAATATTTCTTCTTTTCTAATTTAAGTATTTAAAGCTTTAAAATCTCCTGTATATCCTGCATTAGTTTTAGCCTACTAATGGGATATGTTTTAGTTTTAATATAAATTTTTCAATTCAAAATACTTTACAACCGATACTTTTGAGTTTTTTTTTAACTTATGGTTTATTTATATTCCAAAATATATGAGGGCTTTCCAGAAAATTTTCCAACATATTCTTCATTAATTGCATTGCAATAATAAAATATTCTTCTTTGCATGGTATCAATCCTTTAGAATATATTAAGATTTGTTTAAAGACCCAGGACACAGTCTCTTGCTAAGTAAATGCTCTTTGTACTATTGAAAAAAATGTTTTCTTCTGTTGTTAGATAAAATGTTAATATTAACTAGGTCAAGGTGGTTGATGAAGGAGTTCAAGTCTTCAGACCTCAGTGATCTTCTTATCTCCTCTTAAGATCTTCACATCTGTGGCAAAACATTGTCACCCAGTTGCTAGTAATAACTTAGTTATCTGAACTTAGTATCTATTCGCTAAAAGCGTTGCATGTCTTAACTACCACATAAATTCCACATGTTCATTGAACCTGTAAATCAACTTTCAGATATGTAAAAGGTTTTTTTAGTAATATAAAGATAATAAAATAATTGTCCTTATGTTATCAATGAATAACTTAGAGTTATCAAATAAGATTAAATGAAGAACAAATAAAAATTTTATTGTATTTCAGATGATTGCATTTTAATAGGAAAATTCAAAATTCCACCTTTAAATCCAAACTGAGCAAACTTTGAGGATGTTTTTAAAGTAGAACAAACATTGCAACATTTATGTCTACATTTCTGGTATAGGTCAGGTAAAATTAAATACAAAAATTAAGAGGGAAAATTATTATTTCTTCCTAACGAGCATTTATTGCATGCCAGGTACTGTGGGAAAATAAGTAGAATACAATTTTTAAAAAGAAAATAAAAATGACAATCATAATTTTAGCTTCAAAACAAACAGCTATATTCCTTAGATTGAAAATTCTTTTGGAAAAACGTTCCATGTAAGTGGGAGGCTCACCCAGACAACAAAAGCCCATTATGTGGGTAGAAGGGACTCACAGATTGTGTGGTGATTATTTCAAAGTTGCCAAACTAATTTAAAAAAGTACCTGTAAAATTTTGTAATATTGTTAACAAACACTCATAGGAATTTTATGTATTGTAACCAGTTCTTTTCTGCTGCTCTGTGTGTCCTTAAATGTATCTGAAAAATGTGTCAGTTTGCTTTCCACTTTCCCTAGACACACATTGAAAGAGTTGTGACCTGGAAAGCTGCAGTGAGAGGCAGGACCAAGGGTGGGGCCAAACTGTAGTCACCTTTCCCAGCGGCTGCAAAAATAGCCCCAATCAGTAACCTGTGCATTACCTGTCCCCCCCCTGGGCTCCACCCAGGTCAGAGGTTATATGAGTACCCTAACCCTCACATGTGGGTTACAGAAGGCCAGGCTCTCTGTGGTGTGGACTTCTCTCCACATCCTTGGGAATCAAGGTCTCTTTTATCTCATATTTTGCTGTTTCATAGCACCAAAAATCCTAACACACATATTCCTAAAAGCCTAAATATTAAATATTATCACTTTTCTGGTCAGGAAATATTTCTATTTCCCTTCAGAAATGGGACTTTATGACAAGCAACTCATAACCCTTCAAAGCCTAGTTGTCCATTTTTGAAACACCCTTAACAATGGAACATAATGAAATGCTTCCTCATCAAATTCTTCTTCCTAATTTTTCTAGGTAACATATATGAATTCCATAAAAAATTCAAAAAATACCGATGTTTGCCATAAAGGAATTAAATTAAAATAACTGGAAAATTATTTTATCACACTGCCAATTTTGTATTTCCCTCTTTATTTCTTTATTGAAAGCAAAAGTTACCTTTAACTTTCTGTTGATTCTATTTCTGAATTTCAAGTGTTATCTTGGGACCCCTTAAGCCATTTTTCTGCAGAGGAGTTGTTCTCATAGTGATGATTCTGATGTAAAGTTCACTGGGGTCCCAAGTTGGCTCAGGGTATCCCTTTGTTGCAGGCAGCTGAGTTAGTTAGAAGTATTATAGGCAGTGAGACAGGGCTAGATCTTCAGAGGAACCAGTGCAGAAGCCCAGATACCTTGCAACTGTAAGGGAGACAGACACCTCCTGCTGTGGGTCAGGCCTCAAGACAAAGGATCAAACAAATGCATCCAGGTCTTAAGGACTGTTATTCTAAATATTTCCTTATCACCCTGAGGAATCCAGGAGTTGCCATCCCAACCCCCTAGAGAAGAGTCATGGCTCTCTAAGAATGCCCACTTTCTACATGACATGCTTTCTCATTTGTCCCCAATTTAATCAATTTTAACTGAACTACTAATCTTTTTAGCTAACTATAGTTATGTCCCTTCTTATGCCTATCTGCTTTGTGAGTTCCGTTTTACCCATCTTGAACCCATCTCTCCCCATGATTTTACTCTATAAAAGTCCCTAGAAAAGACAGAGTCCTTGGCAACCCACTCATGACCCCTCTGTCTCTCTCAGACAGAAGCTTCCTTTCTCTCAATAAACATATTCTACTCTTCACCTCCATTGTTCCTAAAATTCATTCTTCAATTTTAGAGAACACGAACTTGTGCTGGATATAGTAGGTTGGGAGTTTCATTTCCCCTATATCACCTTGATGTAATCATAGTGACTCTTGACGTGGTGGTTTCAATTAAGTTTCTGGAATAAGTGCAAGTGCACAGAGAGTAAGTCTATTTGCTTTTAACATAAACTGGCATTTGTTAAATGTATTATGTAACCTGTAACTGAAGTCAGATTGTGTAGGCAGAATTTATCATCACTAATTTTTAGTTATGTCCTTTCTCAGTCTACACTAAACTACTCCAACTGTGTCTTTATGGATTTCTAAACCCATCCTATATGCTGAGGTGCCAGTTATGTTTCTGAAAAAAAAATTATAGTTGCCCTGCTGAAAACCCTTCTCTGTGCCAATTAGATAAAATATGACTAAAAGCAGAAATGGAAAAATTATGTCACTGGCATACTTGTGTACAGCTCAAGAGAATAAAAAATTCCCTGGTAGTGACATACTTAAAATCAGAAATTGTGTTCTTTCAGATTTCTGTCTGACATAGTTCTATGCTTTCATTTCAGTTGCTGAGGACTGAAAAGATGTCACTCCAGTTTCAGACACATTTGCATCTCTGTCATTGCTTTATTAACTTCTTGTCTTCAGTTATTGAGTGCCTGCATACTTGGTGCCTCAGCTTGTTCTTCTACATAATTCTTGCGTATAACAATAACTTGATATACGTATGAACCTCTGAAATGAAAGTGCAATTACTCTTCATTTTGCTGTTTCCCAACTGAATCACTACTTCAGTTCTATTCTGAATTCAATCTCTCTAATTTGTACAGTGTGGACTGGACTGTTGATTTCTTTGCAATTTCCTAGTAAATTCTGGCACATTCTTGAAATCGATTGTTCCAAGATTTTTTAAAATATTGCAAAAACACATGGGTTTCAGTTTCTTATAAACTCACATCAAAAAATGATGTTGCATGACATGCAAAGACCAAGATACAGTCCCATTTAGTTCTAGCTTCACATTTGGCCATAGCATCTTTTCCATAATTTATGTCCGTATTTTTCAACTTCTCTGAGGTGAAGGATCAGATTTCCCTCTCCCTCCAAAATTCACTCTAGACAGTAACACATATTAAAAATTGATAATTTTCAAAAAGTACATAGAATTTTCAGAACTTTTTGTTTTATTCTTAGAGTACCAAATCTAAAATAGCACTGGTGAATTTCTGGAAAGTTTCTATGTATTTTCTTTCAGTTCCCATACTTACCAGGAATAAGTAGCAGCTATTTCCTAGTCTGGCTCTTCCTCTGACCACATTTGGGTCACACTTTAAATATCATCATCATGAGCATCAGGTATTTCCAAGTGCTTAGAAATTCAACATTCAAATTTAGGATACTATCTACTACTGTGTCTGTAACTCTTCCATTTGGGTTCCTCTCATGAATGGGACTAGTTCACCAGTCAATTTTCAATTCTCAGATTGCGGGGGGGATCCACGTCTAGTACATTGTTTATTACTATCATCATCTTCTTAAATTATTACAGTGACCTTGAAATCGGTCTGGCTGCTTCTATGCTTGTTTCTATCCCAAGATTATTCTCAACAAAGCAATCAGAATGATCCTTTAAAAAAGGCAGACTCTCCTATCAAAATTTTTCCATGGTTTCATGCTACTCAGAGAAAAAGACATACATTCTACAGTGACCTACAGTACTATGGTATGCCTGTAAACTAATCCTCTGGACAGAATTTTCAGATGAAGAGTGTAAGGGCCTTCTTTACATTTGTTCCATGCCTATGTTTATAGACAGATGCTGTTAGTATCATGCTTGGCCTATCAATGTGACAGATGTTCAAATGACACTCAACAGAGCAACAACCTCAGTGCAGGTTCAGAGCCAGAGGATACCTAACAATCCATGCATAAATCTCACCTTTAATGTAGACATGAAATTAGAGGCCAATGTTAAATTCAAGAGAACAAGTAGAAAGTCTGTATACCATGCAACTTTATCTAGCCACCTGTTCATAGTTAAATCAGAAAACCAGATGCAAGTTTTGCTACATTTCTTCCCTGGCATTGGTACCTACCATGTGGTACTCTGATCAATGAGGACTACCTACATAGTTAACTATATGACTCCATTTTCCATTAATTTTTAAAGCTTTTTTATCTTGATAAAACAGATAATTATTGCTGATAAAAATATTTCTGTACAATTTTTGATAATTTGTCTTATTAATCTCTGTTTTGTTTTGCCTGGTTACACAAAAATACACATAAATGAATGTATAAATCATTAGAATGTTGCATAAATGCTTACTGAAACTGATAAACATTAAACATATTGAAATATCCTTATATAATTTGCTTTGAAGCTAAATTCTTTTATTTCATAGTTTAAGAATCATCATTGTTATGTATTTGAAGACCAATGGAAGCCTGGATTTTACTGACACAGAAAATTGAACTAACTTTCTCAAAAGTATTATTTTTTTCTTTAAATATTGCAAATGAGTGCCAAGGCACACACATATGACATTAAATGGTGACCAAAGGTGAAACTACTAGCGTTTGAGGAAGAATATGTTTAAGGGTGATAGAGACTGACACTATGCTGTAGGTTTTCTAATATAGTGACACAAATTGAGTATATTCAAATCCTTTGTGGCTTTGGTGATCTCATTTACTCTTAAGATATAACTGATTAACTTGACCAGCCAACTGATCGAAAGGAAAAGTTACTAAGATATTCCCTATTGAATCCTAAAACAAGTGAGAGTGAGAAGCTGATAACACCAAGGTTATGGGAAATGATTCACAAACCAAGCAGAATATGGAACTGGCCCCCAAAGTTGGAAAAAAGCAGAGGTATTATAGTCTGCATCCCATGCCTCTGAATGAATACTTTATATTAAGAGAAACAGGTGGTGGCTACACTTCTTACTAACAGCTATTAGGCTGCCATATGCAACATTGCAGAAATAGATAGCTGGCAAAAGGAAGCCTGCTCTGGCTGGGAAAGAAGAAAGCAGGGGTTGTTTAGAAACTTATGTTTGAAATATGTGTCATGAGCAAAGGTCAGGCATATATTTAGTGGAGCTAAGTGTATATTAGTGCAGATTTAAGTCACTGAAAGTTACATATAGATACAATCATACCCTATTTTGTAGGCACAGATGGTAAGCCTGAGTTACAGCTGTGTTTTAAGAACTCATCTTTATAAAATTATTGTACTGGCCAGAGTTATACCTCAGAGGAATAAGTGCCTGCCTGGCAAGCTCAAGATCTGAGTTCTCCTCCTGGTACAAAATAAAGTAAATAAAAAAATAAAATAAAATAAAATAAAAACTATACTGAGATATAATTCATTTGAAGAACTCTTACCTATATCTTGTATAAAACTCTATGAGTTTGAGGATACATATTCATCCATGAAACCATCTCCATCATCAAAGTCATATATGTAACTATTGCCACCCATAGATTCTTCTCTTCCTTAATTATTATTAGAAATATGATGTGTTAAGAACACATACAATTTATACTCAGTGTATTTCAGTATTTGTCACTGTCTTGTGAGTTATAGACACTATGGCATATTATATTTGTCTACCACTTCTTTATCTTGTATAAATAAAACCTTGCAACCATTAGCCATTTCACCATGTCCTCCTCTCTCTAATGCCAAGAAACTACTATCATACTCTCCATACCTAAGAATACATCTCCTCTAAACTAATAACTATGATGCATTTATTAAAACCCTGAATGGCCTCCCATCCCCATGTAATGCCCTAAGAGGGCCTTGAATCATCATTCAGCAGTCTTATCTCCTTTCACAACCCAGATACTTTAATTACCATGATTTGTAGAAAACTCCAAGTATAATTCTGTTTCTACTTGCTTACTTGTGGAATCTCCTTTCCCCAGATACTCGCAACTGATTTCCTATTCCTTTTGGAGGTCTTTTCTCAAATGATACCTCCTTTGTATGGTCCCTGGGCCCACAGTCTTTGAAGTGATAATCCTCATTTCATTTGAGGATTCCATTCTTAATTATATCATATATCAATCCTTCATATATAATATTTTGTATCTTACTGTTTCTCCAGCATGTCAATGCAGGCTGTCTGAAGATAAGGTAATTTATCATTATGTCTCGGCTATAGTTCATCATCTATTATAGTGTTTATCACATAATGACTTCCAAAGATAATTTTCTTAATATGCAATGAAATAGTGAAAGTGGAAATTTTGGAGCCATATTGCCTATAATATTTACCAGTTGTGTGATCTTTGTCTTTCTGCTTGCAAAACGAGAATAATCATATCTGCTCAGAATTTTTATGTGGATAAAATTTGTTTGACTTACTAATTGTGTTAATGATCTGTATATGATCCTTATCATATCCATCATAAAAGAGCAAACATTTGTCTTGCAATTGTGACAATGATTCTCACACTTGAATCAAGGATATGTATTATGTCCTGACCTAGATCTCCAATCTCCCAAACAAGTATACGGTGAAGGCTTAAGTAAAATGAGACAACCATTGAGGCTAAGGATTTACCTCAGTGGCATAAATGCCTGCCTTGCAAGCATGAGGTCATAAATTCAATTCCAGGTACTGATTAAAAGGGGGTGGGGGAGAGAGAGAGAGAGAGAGAGAGAGACCAGTGGTATGATTTTAGGGCTCCAAGGTCAAAACCCTTTAGCTGAGGTCAAGACTCTGAGGGATAAGACAAAGACCTCTGGACTGCCCATTTTTATTAGGTCCAACAACAAACAGCAGGGAAACTGAGGAAAGTGCAGGCAATGAGGAGGACCTTGGGAGCCACTTCAAAGACTTCTCCAAATAGTAAATTATGCCAATTTAATGAACTGTCTTATCTCCAGGATGACATTTGTGGTAGGAGTGCGACTGTAGGAGTGTGATTCCTTCAGCTGCAGTCTCTATTTACTTAATTAGTATTGGAGCCAACATGTCCTCAGTTGTGGCCTTATCTTGCCTTATCTTGCCCTTTGAGCTTATCTCTGCCTGCCTCTGCCAGGACCAGTGATTCATGGAGGTTCACTTACTATGAATGAGTTCCCTTCACCAGGCAAGGGGCCAGGGCCCAGGATAGACTCACAGATAAACATAGAAAGCCAATTATTTAATTTTAAATCCTTCTCAGAGCTGCTTCATAGTGGTCTCCAACAAATATGGACAAGGAATTCGATGTAAAACCATTTTAAAAGGGAACTTTGTTGCTCAGTTATTCAGAAAGAATAATGACACTATCCAAAGAAAGTCTTGATCTTGATAAATCAGTAAATGATGGGACTATTTTCAGAAGAAAATGAAACTAGGAAAATAGTTCATGAGGAAAGATGATGAACTGGTTTTAACTCCTTCAGGTTAAAGCCCATATCCCAAACATCGAGGGTACTTTCTGTGGGTAATCTGAAGCACCATCTCTGGGCTTTGAGCACACCATGCCCTTTGAACCCAGGTGCAGAGTGGGTTTTAGATGCTTATCTTTCTTCATCTGCAGGCAACAAACTTAGAGGTCTAAGCACCTGCTTCAGTTTATGTTGCTCTGTTGATTCACGTGGTCCACACCCCTCATGTTACCTTATTCATTAGGTAGAGGATAGCAGAAAAGTTCTCCATGGCCCTGTATTTGTGATGGATATTGATATAGTGTTCATTATTGCCCTGGCCTACCATATTCTGACTCCAAAGATGTTACAGCAATCTCCCTCCAACTATGAATGCTTTTTCAAGAGAAATATATCAGCAAACATGAATATACTTCTATTTATTTTTCCAAACCCAACTTTTGCCATTTCTAGTTTATTTCTGTTTAAGGAAGAACATAGATTTGTACTGTCCACAAATAATATATTCTGGATTTATATCTGGGTAGCATAAAAAAGCTATCTCTAACTGATAAAAGAGAAAAAACCTGTAAGACCCATGTTCCAACACTGAAAAAAGAACAATATCAATGATCCAAGTACATCTTACAGTGACAAGCAACTTAGGGTCACAATAGTACCTGGAAACCTATGGCCTATCATGTGGAGATCTGTACAACTAAAAGCTCTTATGGCAAGTCACAATTTAACATCAATTGTTCATTCAACATAAGTATTTTAAATCATACACTATACTGGGATATGATCTGTGATCAAGCCAGAAAAAATCTAGGATGTCACATTGCTTACATTTTGAATGGCAACCTCAATGAGTATAAAACATTAATGATGCAATTATGGATAAATAAAATGTTCAAAAACTATCAGATTAGAACATGACTGAGGAGTGTGTTACTTTATTTTGTATAATCTGAAAAAGTCTTTCTGCAGGTGACACCTAAGCTGAGAGGAAGACTGACATAACTGAAAGCAATTCAACGAAATTCAATGTCATAGAAATACACAATAATATGTGTCATATTAATACACATAAAATAGACATTAGCTTGAGTGTGGTTCAAAAATTATTGTGTCAAAGAAACTTCCTCTCAAAAAAAAGCTCCAATCATGGCAAAGTTCACTCAAATAGAGAACATAAAAAAACATACTTTCACTGCGTACTTGTGACAACACATAAAAAGTCCCCTTTTTAAAATTTTCATTTTGAGAGTAGTCACACAGTGGGCAGGTATAAAGAAAACTTGACTTTCATCATTTACTACTCCAAAGAAACCCTCAAAACTCCCCCTTCTTCTTGGTTCTGAATAAGCTGTCTGAAAATATCATATGGAAGATCACAGATTCCCAACAGTGGAAGGACAGGCTCAATGCCTCCTTGATGAATAAAAGATCTGGATAAATGATCTTGAAACTGCTTCACATGGAGTGAAACTTACACTAAGAAAGCTACACAATCTGCTTAATTATTCCATTCAAAGGGAAAATTTAACAAATATTTATATGGATGTTGTATCTTCACAGCGTTCTGCTCTCCAATATGCTCATTCAAACATATCTCTACTAAAGTAGTGAAATAATTTTACATAATTTAAGAAGCCATTCAAAAACAAAGGAAGAAATAAAGTATATATAACATGATAACAATAATCACAAGCCAAAATAACAAGGAAAATAAAATAAATAGCCAAGCTAGTGTTAACCTACTCTTTTACTTCATTGCCATTCTGCTGGCCCTGTCCATTAAAACTGCCCTCAAATCCCAAGTTCTCTTTGTAATAACCAAAAATGTGAAATGCTCCTCAGTATATGTCCACAAACAAAGATACCCATAGGAACACACACACTGTCTTAGGTGCAGTAATGCCAGTCCAAATCTGCTATCATTAGATGGCTGACATTCCTATGTTATTACTTTATTAAATAATATGGAGATGCAAAATCCTGTAATCACCATTGAGTCTGAGACATTCACCTGCATCTTACTTCCACTGAGACACAAAAGGAGAGTGGAATCTTTTTAACAAGTGCACAGTGAAATGACACACAATTGCCAAGGAGGAAGTAGACTGAGACACTTTATGTGTCAATAAACATATGTCTGTCAGCATTTATTGAAATCTGTTACATTCAGGCAGAAACAGAAACATAATTCATTCCAGATGACAAAATAAAAATGCTCTCTCTTTTTGGAAAATTGTAAAGAAAGTCCAAGATGGCAACAGAAGAGTATCAATTCTGGTTGCGTGCTTCAAAGCAAGCCACCCTGAGTACTCACACAGGTACATACACCGAAGTCCTACTTTCAACCACCTGAGAGAAAGAAGAGAGAAAAACACCTAAAAGATGGCTGATAAAGCAGAGGAGATGCATGGGTTGAGGAAGATCAACCTAACTTTGGTAGAATGCAATGCTTTTAGCTAGGCAATGCAGGGACACAGCTATGTAGAAAGAACTACTTGCGTTTCAGCTTGAAGTATCAATCGATGTTGACATGGGATCAAAGAAGAAACTGTAAATCTGGAAGATTACAAGTACAAATTTCCAAATGGAACATCAATATCTTTGCAAGATCAAGCTTTTTGAATAAAATTGTAACTTTTTTAGTAGGCACGGACCATGTTTAAGAAGCAGACAAAGATTTTAGGTATAATATAAACTAATGTCACCAGAATTTATTTAGGCTTCTTTTCCATTTCAAGATTCTGATTTTGATCCATGATTCTTGTGCCAAGCAGAGCTGATGGGCTGAACTTCTGGAACACCGAGTGTTGTTTTCCAAGGGAAAATTGGGGTTGGATATACAGGAAGAGGGGACATTCCAATTTGAGCTGTGGGAAAAGATAATGACCTTAATCTCAAAGTTGGAGGATAGAGGAAACGGGGGAAGAAAAAAATACAGGGAATAAGGTGAAGTAGATGGAGACTGAAGAAACAAAGTAAAGGCACACCTCTGCTTTATGCGCCCTGAGCCCACTACAATCAGCATGACCAGGGTGACTATTGCAGTCACATACATCAGCGTAAAGAGAATAGAGTATCCACCTGCTTGGAGTGAAAAAAACACATCACTCTGTGAAGCACTCATTTCATTACACTAAGGCTTTTGAAGTTACTGGGGCAATGGGAATCCTAGAATTTTCAGCAATGTTCTCTAGAATTTCTGTTTCAGTTCCTCTTGAGTCACCGTTCCTCATCCATACTACTTCTTCCAAGTCATGAGATCCCTCCACTTTTCACTTTAATATCTTTAATTCCCTATTTTCTGTTTCTTCAGATTTAACTGCTGTCATTCTCTACCCTTTTTTCTTTTGATTCTCCCACTTTTATTTTTCTTTCTTCTAACATTTATACTAATTTCCCCAGTTCCTTTCCCAAAACTTCTAGGTCTATCCTTTATATTCCCAGATGGACCCTAGTTCTTTCTCACCCCAGTGAATGATTATATCATGGCCTCCTAGACTGCTGTGCTTCACTCGACAAGACAGACCAGCTGCCTCCCCGGCTGCCACATCCAGAGTTGCTTGGAGATACCATGTCTCATCAGCATTGGGCAAGATATCACCTCTCTTAGTGCCCTTCTGCTCCTGCTGACCCTTCATCCACATCACACACACGGGCTTTGGGTGGAAGCCAGAGACGTGGCACACCAGCTGTAGATGGCCAGGCCCAGGGCTGGGGCCTCTGGATAGCCAGGCTTCAGGCTTCACTAAATAGGCAAAGAAGGGGACAAATGGAATTTGGTGAGCAGCTCTGGCCAGAGCACAAGGTGCTCAGGTGGCTTACAGTTTTAGTAATCACTTCTGTCTCTTATTTAAAAATAATACTACAACCAGACAACTGTCTCTCTGTTGTCTCATTGTATGTTTCAAAACAAGGAAGGAAAGTACTAAATTCAAAAACCATAGTAAAAGCACTAAAGACAGAAAGGGAGAGAAGTCTGGGCTCACCTTGCCGTTCCAGCTCTGACTTCCCTGCTGCAATGAGGCCTGGCAGAAATCGATTGCAGGTTTTAGTGAGAAGGTTCTGTACTATCTCCTTAATATCTTTGTAGCGACTGAGCACCTCACAGACTTTCTGGGCCCGACTTCCAGCTCCTGGAGAAGGTTCCCAAGAACTGTTTTGAAAACTCAGCAAATCAGATCCTTGGTATGCACCATTTAAGAAGCTCTCCGAGGCCTGCCCAGTATGCCAACTACATCCAGCTGATATCTGAAGTTCAAATGGGTCTACAGGCAGAAAAGAAAATCAATATGGAAAGAATGACAGCAAGGACACAACCAATCTGGAGCATAACAGAATTCAGGGTGGGGGAGGGTGGCTGGAGCATAACATGATTTGAGGAGTCACAGGGGAGGCTATAGTTGAGATAAAAAATGAGAAAGAAAATTGTAGGAAGCAACTGAAGATAAAGGTAATTTGAAATTATAGGAAGTATAGATGGGAAGGTTGTCAGGAAGATAAGAGACAGAGGTGAGCTTCAGAACATAGTATAAGAACACTGAAGTCAAGGAGAGAGGAAGCAGAAGACGAGGGTGCATCCAAACGTAGAACAGATATGAACACCTAACTGTGCTATGTATGGTGGTAGATAATGAAGTAGAAGAAAGAGTGTGAGCCAAAGGGAGACAGAGAATGGAGCCAGGAAGTTGGAGAATGGACAGATTCCCTGCACCAGATACTACTCTGAAGATGGCCAGAGATCTCAGACAGATCATTTGTGAATACTATACTCACATTCAAACTGAAACAGATGAGCATAGGCCTGTACTTCCCGGGGGAAGCCATGCAAGTATAGCTGGAAAAGCGCCTCTAAGTTCTTCAGCTCCTCTTTGCTGAAGTTTCCTTGGGACCAGGGCTTCAGAAACTGGATGATGCCTACAGTACTATTCCAGCCATGAGTCTGCAGACCTCCAATCCAGACTGAGCCCTGGGACTGTGACCAGCTGTGGTTCTGGAAGGAGGCCATGTGGAGAAAATGCAATATGAGGGGCTCTTCTGCTTCTGCTGGGTGGTGCCATCCTAAAGGCTGGGGGGCTGAAACAGAGAGTGACTGGAGGAGAGCATGTAAGGGATGGAAGAAGAGATGCTGCAGAATGAAAAGGAGTTCAGCATTAAGAACAAGAAAGGCTACAGTTACAGGTTCCACATATCCCAATAAGCCTTATTCCTACCCCAGCTTTCTTGTCCCAAAATCAGTCTGTGGGCAAGAAATTTCTCCCTGTAAGCCAGTCTGGCATTCAGACAAGAAGGGCATCTAATAAAAGCATTTATTCCATTTATCCAGGTCCTCCCCAGAACTTTCTCTCCTTGTATACCCAACCGTAGACATCATTTTCCCTGAGCACTTCTTACCAGCTATGCTTTCCCTGTGGCAGGCAAGTCCCTGGAACAGTAGGAGGATCAGGAGCAGCATTGAAACTTTGATTGCTGGCCAGAAAACTGCCCTCAGAACTCAGATAACTGCTGTCCTTCCCTCAGGCACTCACACTCTCATCTGTCTTCCTTTGCTGCACAGACTAATCTACCCTGCCCACTTCCCTCCTAGAGAAGCCTCCCTCTGCTGCTGTTTCCCACAGAGTCCCTCATTTCCCCTCCCACCTCCCACTAATGACTTCCACACTGTCTCCCTTCTCTTAGCTACACTGTCCTGGCCTTGCCTGTTATGCTGACTGCTGCTGAAAGAGTTTTCAACTTGGACAAAATCTGTAGCCTGTCATTTGACAGAAAAAGTCAGTCATTGGAGAAATCAAGTCCATCCTTGGCTTCTTAGTAATCTCATCTGTAAGAGGTAATTAGGAAGTTGCCTGATGTGCCCAGTAACCTTTGCAGCAGTCTTCCTGCTCCTTGCCCATCTGTGTCTTTTCTTCCTGTCCATCCAACCTTCCTTAATCCCTCTTCTTAGTTAGGTTTTCCTCTGCTTACTGGTTGTTTGTGCTTCTGAGTCTGCTTTTGATCTTCTCACATGCCATTCTTGGACTCCATGTCCCTGAGACTCTTCTCCATCCCTTCATTGTCCATCTCTTGTCAAAGTTGTTGTCAAAATACACGAGGCCTCTGAAGTATACATGTGAAATTCATAGGCAAATATCTGTACACCACAGGGGAAAAGAAGCAAAAGCAACAAATTAATGCACCTTATCAAATAATCCAAAGAAAATACTTGTTTTTTCAGTGTCACTATTCAAGCCATCCGACATTGAAGAGGGTCTAAGAATAGGCTTGACCTGGAAGTGGTGAACAGATAAGATGGCAAATTTCAACTCCTGGTGTAGGGGTGGCCTGGAGTGACCTGGTGGAGGGATACACTGGGTATTCGCTCCTTCCCACATGAGATGTGCAAGTCTGGAAGTGTGGACTAACTGCATAAGGGTGTAAAGAAGGAAAAAAGGCAGGCCAGAAGGCTTCCCATCACAGGTGAGGGTGCTATCTGGGTGGATGATGGTCTTCGTGGATACTGAGAAGTAGCTTTAGGGGACTCCAGTGCTCATGGGAGAACTAGTTTTCTAGCATGTCTTTATTTTTGCTCATTTATCAATTTTGGTTTTCCTAAAAGCCTGAAAACAGACAAAATGCCATTATACTGATTGGTTTTCATACATTTATTCAGCTGACATTTACTCAGGGCCCATTTAATTCCAAAATATTTCCATACACTAAGATCTCTGAGATAAGAGAAATGCTTTGGAAGAAATAAAGCAAAATCCTAATCAAACTCTCCACTTTTTTTTCAATTGTATCACATAAAAAGTGATCAATGATATTGAAAAAGGCCTGACCTGACCATCCTGTCACTGCTTCTGAATTCTATGTTTGAAGAAAAACTTTTCAAAATTTTATACACTGATTTCTGATTACCTACCAAAGAAAGAGAGAGAAAAGCAATGCTTCATGTATTATATAGTTGGAAATATTTTGGAATTCTGGCTTATATCTTTCATTAGGGGCATAAGAGGAATTGAACTAAGGACCTAGAGCTTGCCACGCAGGCCATTAAGCCACTGAGCTATAACTCTCGCCCAAATATTTTAGAATTCTGACGTAAGATAGATGACATTTAAATCCTTAACTCAGGTAAATTATTATTCCTTCACAAGGGAAAATATTAATCCATATTTGAACTTTCAAAAACCACAAAGAATGAACCACAATTTTTATGTAACAGATTACCTGAATAAATCAAAATTTAACTGGAATGAAAAAGTTAAGAAAGATGTAAGAAAGCCTAGTATGAATTTGTCAAAAATATGGTTATCTCAGAATAATTTAAAATTATCATGTGCTTGTAAATCTGAACACATTGTTTAGCATTTGACTAAAAAATAATTAAATTCTACATTATTTTTTAAAAATCTGAGAAGGGAGATTTAAAAAGTGAAATGAAGTTTCTTTTAAGTCATATTAAATTTATCACAGGAGTGGGACCAAAAGTGGTGTCAAAAAATTAGTTAAACTCTGATATTTGTAAACTAGATTTGATCAAAGAGGTAGAGAGCACAGGCAATAAGTTCATATTTCTAAAACACAATGTCACACAACATGTGCTTCCTGTAAAAGAACAAATCCTGGAAAACTACAGTAGGATTCAAATTTTTGGTAGGAAATTTTAAAGAAATTCTCCAAAAAATAAAGTAGATAAGGTCACTTCGTATCCATAGTCATTAACATAGGCAGAAGAAAAATTATAACAAAATGACTAAATATTATAAATGAAAGCATAAAAATATGAAGCTACTTAGAAAATTAATGATTAACATTTACTTTACTGAGTTCATTCATCTTCAGAATGTCCTTGCATGTAGTAGCACAAGGACTCTTTCCTACTACAGCAGCGTTTTTGTCAGCATCGTACTGCAGACCTGAAAACATTTACTGTGAGAGAAGCACAGCAAATGCAACTATGACAACTTGCAGTGCCAGCAGAATCTCTTTTGTTCTTGCTAGAAATTGAAGGGTAAGGTACATCTTAAGCCCAGAGAGATGGAATTTATTTTGGATGTTAGCTTCCTAATTTTACAGAAAGATCAGGTTAATTTAACGTATTTACTATGAATTTTTTCTGCTAAAATTAAAGCATAGGACCTGTTATGGTTTAGATCTAAAATGTCTTCCAGAATTTTCATGTGTTTGGAAGGTGACTGAATTCCTCCACTATTGGGTTCATAGCTGACGTGCTCTTTGCAGGAGAAGCAAGTTTGGAAGACGAGATACACTGGGAAGTGCATATGTCTGACTAATGCAGGACTCTTAATACAGGACTGCTAAAGAATGATAAACAGAGTATAAACTATACTATGTGGCAAAAAATATTAGGGAGCTGATGTTAAAACAGAAGCACAATGTGTAAGAGCTTATTGCAGCTTAGAAGTAGACACTAGAGCTTTGAGACCAAATAAATGAGCTGAGATAGAAGTGCTTGATAAATTCTGATTATTAAGGATTGTGCATGGTGCACTGTATTTTGTTACTTTTCTCTCATTGCTGGGACAGAATACCTAACACTCAAAATTAGAGAAGGAAAAGTTTATTTAATTCACTGTTTGTGGAGGTTTCAGTCCATAAGCAGCAGGCTCCAAGGCCTTTTGGCATGGCACTGGGTCAACACTTCAAGGTGGCAACCAGCCAAAGCAGCTAGAGAAGAAGGAGAGGGGAAACAAGCTTCTTCTCCTCCCTTATATTGTACGCAGGCTACCTCTCCCTAGGGCGGGTGTAGCACTCACACCACCTCTGTGTTCTCCTCATGCACAGGCTGAAGATACTTACAAAGTAAGGATCCTGGCTCCCTGTTGAGTCTCTTAGTCAAATTTCAAGACTTCTCAAGTTGACACAATGTATTAACCATAACATGATATTTACAAAGGTTCTCTAAATCCTAATTGAAATTCCCTGCACAATGTAACAGAGAATGATCACACCGATAGGTCTATAAATTGTCCATCTTCAAATTATTTTTCAACTGAATAATATGTGTTTTAAATAATATTCAAATATCTTGAAGTCTGTCATTTGTTCACACTTTCAATCATTAAATAAATACTATTTATTGACCACTTATTTTATGTTAAACATTTTCCTAATAATTGAAAATTTGATGGCACCTCAAAAAAAAGTGAGGACAGAAATAGCTAGTTTCGTCCTTCGGGAATTTACCATAGTAAGGAAAACTATATAAATTAATATATAAGTACATTGGAATAAGTGCTAAATGTACAAATAGATGCAGCTACTGTAACAAATGATACACACACCTCAGGACACTCACAGAGGAGTCCCAGAACTTGATGCCAGACCTGGATTCTGAGGGAACATAAGGAGTTAACCTGGAAAAGAGAACATGGTACGTGAAAAATCCCAGTAAAGAGAGGGAGTATCTAGTATCTGAGGAACTGAAAAGGCTATAACTCACATGTATTTCACAACAAAACTTCCCAAAGTTTATTAAGATCTACTTCTCTGTTTTGACTCTGCCTCTTCTGGGGAAGCTGGACAAAAGATAATCCTGAGTGTGCTCATCCCTTGAAGTCCATAATATGGTGTAAGAAAAGCTGTATTATTTTTACACTTAACCAATGAGTTCAGAGAATTTATCACGTGACACTGACAGAGTACATCCACCGTGGCTTGCTTGTAGCATCTGCAATTCTAAGACAATCTCAATAATAGGTGTCAAATCTCATTCCTATACCAATTCATTGAGTTCCCAGGTTCCTATGTGTTGTCAGTCATCATTTTCAGAAAGACAGCATCTCAGGTGACTCTGGGTGGTGTGGTATCTTCCTCTCCGTCCCCTTACTGCACTAGGAAGACATGAACTGAAGTTTAAATACCACAGTCAAGGCATACCACTTAGTTGGCTTCCAAAACCCTTCTGAGCATTTACCATGCCTTTCCCATGGTTCTTACAGTGAAGGCTAAGGCTAGAGGAGCAAACGACAAGCCTACAGAAATCTAGAGGCAGTTGCTGTGACTAAGGTGCTCTTCGGGGCTTGATTAGCTCCCTATGTTTCTAGAAGTCTAGAGAAAAGCCGCAGGTTCAAGGGTACATGCAAGCTCCAAAGATACTGGAAATAACCATCATCTGCTTTCTCCAAGTCTCCAGGGGAATGTGAGAATTGTGCACAACCAAGACGATATTTTAAAAATGTGGATCAGAAAACAAAAGCTTTGGACCAGCTCACACGTTTTCGGAAACCAGTAATGAATTCCAAACCTCAAGCGAAGATCCCCTGGCAAAGGGAAAACTTACTGGTTAAAAGGGTTAGAGCACAAGCTTTGACCCATCATAGGGTAACCCTTAGGCTAAGTAGACTCAGGGGTAAAAGTGAGGTTTAAAAGAAAATCCAAAATTTTTAAAAAGCTAAAATAGACAAAACAGTAACTTGGTGTGGGTGTACCATTCTGCACAGCGTTAGTGCAGCAGGCACACTACCTAAGCGCACACCCAGCAGCATACAGATCCAGCAGTCACCAGGGCACTCATAGTCTGTGTGTGGCTGTCTTATTTCTCAACATAAACACAAGAGGCATGGAAGGAAGGAGGAATGTGTGACTGTGCACAAATGAGGGAAAAGAAGTCAACAGAAGCCACCTCTGACATTGCTCAGAAGTTAGACTCAGCAGCATGCCTGCAAAACTCACATGAAATAGTCAGAGAGTAAATCCCACATGCTAGTATTAAAGGACAGGATGCCAACCACAATGATGAATTATTTACACAATATTATTGAAGAAATAGAAATGATTTATTGAAAGGTAAATGGAAATTCTGGGGGCAAAACGTGCAATGAATTTCTCGAAGAATGTCAAATAAATACACAAAAATCTACTGTATGTCTATGTATTTAAAACAAATTATCCAAAGTGAAACACAAAAGTTATTTCATTGAAGAGATTCCCAAAAAATCTAAAATTAAATTAAGTATTGAAAATGCAAATGTGAGGGCTAGGGATGTGGCTCAGTG